>CABHPP010124859.1:39546-42543 GCA_902168425.1 Peromyscus attwateri | reverse complement strand
AGTCCAACCCATGTCAGAGATTCTAAACCTGACCTTGCCCTCCATGCATTACGACCTTTGCCCTTCACTTTTTCCCCTCTACTCTTTGATCTAGCTAGCCAATTAGCTTGCTCTGACAATTGATTACGACAAAGGTCTCTAAGTTGCTGGGGAACTTAGGGCCTTCTCAAAAGCTGGGGTGATCTCCAGTCTCCAAATGGATTCATTCTTGTAGCTTCTATCCTTCAGGACCTTTCACCAAAGGTCACTGGAGCCCCAACGGTCACCTCTGAGACTATAAATATGCAACAACTGAGCTCCAGGATGACCTGATGCTTCAGAATCTTGACTTAAATTCCCCTTTCGCACAATCAGGGGTCACCTATTCCCATTCCTCCCCACCCCGTCACCCCCCCCCAACCCTGTCACCTGTCCACTGAGGAATGGAGACTGCCAGCAACCCTGGGCTGGTTCTGAGAGGCCAGATATTGCCAAATGCTCTCAAGGCTGGTGCTGGTCCACAAGCTTCATGGATTGCCATGGATTGGTCCATGGAGCTGAGCACCGTGACTCACTCCCAGAGAACAGACAGTTTCCCGACAAGCTCATCAGAGTGAACACACCCACACACAGGTGGTCCCCTCCAAGCTATAGCCGCATGTCCCAACAGCACACAAATCTCAGAAAGAGTCCTCCCCAATGCTGCAGGCACGGGCTGTGGTATGTGGAGACAACTGGCTCCAGAGCACACCCACCCAACTTATTCCCTCCTTCCCTAGTTTCTGGTGGGGTCTTCATGTCTCATCTCTGACTCGTGATCCAAGAGACCAAAGGGATTCCTCTTCACCTAGCACCCAAGCTATCTGAGAGACCCTGCCAACTCCTAAGCGGTGCAAATTTGGGAAAAGAGCCCTCATGCTAGAAGCCTACATTTCTTCTAGTTGGTGCTACCTAGGGCTTGTCTGGGCCCCTCCAAGTCAGGCTTTGAGCCCCTGTGTTTGGGCCACCTCCTGTGGTGAGTCACAGAGATATCTGAGTCCTATCAGGGCCGGAGGTCAGGATCAGCCACCACTCAGAGCCCGCACTAGACTTGCCCAAACAGAGCAGATTGAGCCACCTGGGGGACAGGCTGCTGATTCAGTGTCAGAGCCAGCAAGTGCAGCTACAGGCGCATGCATCTTGGTGGCAGAGGCTAAAGCCTGGATCCAAATTCTCAGTGTCCTTGCGGATCTAAAGTCAGCTGCCTCTTTCTGAGCAATCCTGACCACTAGTAGTGCCTCTCACACCTGACTTCCGCTTCCTCTTGCACATGGCTACTCAGCTGGAGACCCTATTTCCCAACTCCCTAGGTAGGTTAGTGACTCTTGTGTGTAAGCAGAAAAGATCAGCTAGTTTCACCTCTCTTGCATACAAGAAATTGCTTGTCCAGAGTGTACTCTCCTCTCCTCTCCCCAGAGCAGGGATCTTACGTTCTGTGCAGATAAGACTGACACTGTAAGAAACTCAGAAAGAGAAGATGAAAGGTTGCTGGGCTCTTGAGTGACCTTGTGAAGTACCTCTATTAATTGGGATTTTTTTTTTTTTAGATAGTTTCATATAGCCCTGAACTTGATATGAAGCTGAAGCTGGTCCTGAACTCCTGATCCTCCTGCTTCTACCACTCTCCCAACTTGGACTTAAACCTGTTATAAAGAGAGAAATAAAGCTCCAACTCCTACTACTGTACTCCGACTACTATAGCTTGGGGTCTTGTTATGGAAAAACCTTTTTCTTAATGAATAAATGGATCCTGATTCCCCACTAATAAAATCATTTGGGTATTTTTTTTTTTCCCACATTTCAGAATTTTCAGAGTCTACTTAGTGAAACTTTCTAAAGTTTGCCCAGCACAGGAATTTGGCCTCAGTGTGGATCCAAGGCTGAATTTTGACACATCCACTCCCGCGCCCCAACCTCCACCTGTGCCTGGCTCCTCCCTTATGTCAAGAAATTCTCTCCTGTTCATTTGCAAGTCTCACCCTTGGAGAGACACAGATTGACCTGCAGGAGGCCCCAGGGCTTTTGTTGTGGGCTGGGGCACAGCTAGGGCAGGGAGCCAAGGTCAAGGGGATTAGTATAAACAACCACCTCAGTCTAAGGCTGCTTTGGATGTCAGGACCTCCTTGGTAAGCTCAGACCCTACCCCTGACCCCTTTATTTCAATTGTGTTGACTGTAAGGCCTCTGGCAGAGCTTGCTTTCACCTTCTCTTTCTGTCGCTATAGAGAGTCAAGGCCTACAGACACAAGACAAGTCAAGGAACCATGCATCTCATGCCTTCCCTGGAAGTCCTAGAGCATTGTAATAAATAATTATAATAATTCACAAAGTCATTCCCCAAAGGGAGCTCTTTAGCTTGGTCCAGGCCAGCCTGACCTTGAATGTTTGTCCAGATGTGATCGTATTAGGAGCTTGAGGACTGGAAGCAACCGTCCTAGAATCTAATGGCCTAGCATAACCCAGTCCAGCTTAGGCTGGCTAAATCAACAAGCAGAGTGGGGCTGAGACTCCTGCTGGCTGGCCTGACAGCATGCTCATCCTTCCTCATGTTTCTCTTGTCTATAGCCAACAATGTCATGTGCTTCCTAAGGCATCTTCATGCTGGATGCCAAGGTTTACAGTTATGACAATGAACAAATACTGGAATGTCTGCATAGCTTCCCTTCCCTTCCCTTGTGACTACATCACTCCCACCCATCACTCTACTCACATGCTCAGACGAAGGATGTCCAGTTCTTATGCAATCATACCCCCATGGCACTGTGGCTCCTGGAGCAGACGTCTGACCCAAGCAAGGTTGATTCCTAATAGGAATTTTAGACTCAAGACCAAGAGTTGTGTTAGTCCCCCTTTGGTGGCTGAAGCTGTAAAATTTTAAAGTCAAAACTCATATTGTCCGCATATAGATGGAGCTAGTCTGTGGAGACAAAGACCAGGTTCACAAGAAGAGACAAGTAGAGATATAGATACAGGCCCCACA
>CABHPP010124859.1:27046-34546 GCA_902168425.1 Peromyscus attwateri | reverse complement strand
CAGTGTTCTGTCCCGTGTGCCCATCTCTCCACATATGTCCAGCACTCCACATTGGCTTCTGCCATGTGTGTCCTCATTCAAGCCATGTCCCCTGCCTCTCCCCACCCCCACCCCTGTCCCCTTCCCCGGCTGGCTTTGTCTTCACAGTACTTACTGCCACCTGAATATTTTCTGTAGCATAGCAGCCATGGTGTGTGTCTCTCTGTAGGAAAAAAAAAATTTTTTTTTCCTATGTCTCCAGCCCCTGGGCTAGTACTTGGCATGTGGTATTCTGGGGACACTTGCAGGTCATGTGGCTGGTGACACTGAATGTAGAGATTGGGGTTTAGTGGGGTGAGCTCCTTAGGTATCAGAGTAAGTTAGGGAGAGAAGGTCAAGAGGTTGTCGCTGCTCACACAAAACCTGGGAAGCGGTTATCTGCCACTTCTAGATGGTTCTGGCCAGGTCCAAGGAGCTGAGAAAGGATGCCACACCAAGCTTTTCCACGGTGCTAGGAGGGAAGGAAGAACATTCTTCAAGAACTGGATTCTTGGCCTTTGGAGACAGCTCAGTTGATAAAGTTCTTGCCTTACAAGGACCTAAGTTCAATACCCAGACCACCTAAAAAGCCAATGCAATAGTATGTGCTTAGCACAGAATCCCAGCAGACAGGTGGATCCTGGGGCTTGCTAGCCTGCCAGCTTAGCCTCCTGGGTGAGTTCTAGGCAAGTGAGAAGCACTATCTCAAAATATCAAAGTGGATGGCACCTAAGGTATGATGGCTAAAGTTGTACACATAGGTACACACACACACACACACACACACACACACACACACACACACACCCCAAGGCTCTTTCTCTGGACTGCCTGGGCAGTGCCAAGGGTGAATTGGGTCCCCAGGGAAACTGGGTCTGTTCAAGAGGCAGGTGACAGAGGGGAATGGAAGTTCTGTCATCTCACTTAAACACATGTCCATGTCCCACAGGTTGTACCCTGTTTTTGTTGTGGGCTCACCTGTGACCCTAGGCAAGGCTTTGACCTACTCTAGTGCTCAGTTTGCCCATTTCTGCAATGGACACAATAAAACTCAAGGGTGACTGATTGTGTTGGGCCTTGCAGGTGAGGAAACTGAGGTCTGCCTGAAGCCCTGGCTCTGTCTTTTATTCTCTGAACCTCTGTGTTCAAATCCTGATTCAGGCAGTTGGTCTTTCCTCATTTAGACTTGTCTCCCCAATTAGGCTTTTAGCCCCTCAGGGCAGAAGTCACATGTGGCTCCTGTTTCTCCTAGCTCTTCAAGATGAGGCACTCAGCAGTTGCTGAATAAAGGCTTGGCTAAGAAGAGGGCAAGATGGAGGTGGCCAGGACCATGAAGGGAGGGAGGAACAAAGGTAAGATCCCCAACAGAATTCTTGATCCTCCAGATCCCCTGGATGCTAGGACAAGACTCACCCATTCATTCATTTATCCATTAAGAAAGCTAAGCACTTACTATGTGTCATTAGCTACTATAATACTTGGGCCAGAGTGATGACCAAGCAAACAAGTCCCATGTTCTCTCCTGGAGCTCACATTCCATAAAGAGAAGCAGTAAACAAGCAAAGTTGGGAATGGGCAATCCAAGCACAAAATAGCTGAGGTGAGACAAAGCAAAGAGGCAGAGACTGGGGTAGGGCCAGTATAGATCAGGAGAGAAGACTTATAGGACAAGAGGGAAAATCACATCAGAGCAGATGGGACAAGAGCATGTACAAAGGCCCTGAGGCAGGTTGGATCTCAAGTGTTTGTGAAGAACCGGAAGAAGATTGAGTAGCTGAAGGTGTGTGCAGGAGAGTCAGGCTAGGAGAGGCGGATGGGGGCTAGAGCATGGCCTCAATGAGGAGCATGTATTTTATGAGCAGGGAGATAGGAAGTCAATGGGAAGGATCTAAGTGGGGATTAAAAGATATGATTGGCATTTTGAAGGATCACCTTGACCCTGGAGCTCTTGCTGGGACTGGCAGAAGGGCCCAGGGGAGCTGAGACCCTTGCTCCAAGGGAAGGAAGCTCTACTTTCAGACAGACCAAGCTTGTAGGCAGCTGGTAGAGTTCAAGAGTCTTTCCAGGGCCCTACGTCTGAGGTTCTGGTCCAGAGGAGCCCAGCCAAGCTCTTCCCCAGCCCCTCCAACATCCCAGGGTGTTACAGAAAACCTCGCTTGCAAGATGTCTGGGCCCCCACTCCTTGATTATATTAATGCCAAAATGTATTAAAGAAGCGTGGTAGAAATGCTATTCTAATTGTTTCCTACACAGGCCACTGGGAGGGAACTGATTGGACACAGCTCACAGGCAGTATGTTAATACGCTATTTTCATATGATGATAGCTTTGCATAATCTTCCCTTCTCCCAGCTTTGCAGGGACCTGTTGTTAACCAAGCCCCAGGAGAGTAGAGAAAAGGCAATTTGACTTCAAGTCCACTCCCCGCCACATTAATTAGTCATGTGGCTGGGGAAAGGTGTGCTCAGTCAGTACAAAGTAGACTTTATAATTTATACACCAGCTGTTTCCGTCCATTCTCCTCCCTGCCTGCCTCTAATGAAATCGTGTTACCAGAGAACTGACTGGCGTGAATTGAGCCTTTAATCCCATTGACCCTGGCCTGGCTGCTGGGGCCCAGGGGAGGGGGGTGGTGCCTTTCAGCAAGGGGCTGTGATGAGAAGACCCCAGCAAGCTGGACCGGTCACCCTCCCCACACCCACTCTGCAAACCTACACAATGGAGCAGCTTGAGGTGGGAGCCCCCGCCTGGCTGAGCAGCCCTCTTGGGGATCCCTGAAGGCTGGGATGGCTCCCGTTTATTGCCTCATCTTCTGAGATCCAGCGAAGCACAGCATTCTCATCTAGGTTGTTCCTTTACTTAGAGAACAGGGCAGGCCAGACTGCACAGCCAATGAGCTCATGCTTGCTTTGCTGGCCACGGGGGCTGCTGGGAAAACAGAAGCATGATTCCATGGAGAGAAATGCTGCCCAACCCCCAGCTGTAAACCTGAACTCCCCAGATCTGCACCAGAGCCCAGGAAAGAGATGGGAACAACCCCCTGGGCCTGGTTCCAGTCTGTGGCCCCAGAAGGACAGTGCTAAGAAATATAGGTCAGAAGGATACTTCTCCAACTCCCCACATCTACCCCTCCCCCCCCCCCCCCCCAAATCAAGCAAGACCAGGCACCGAGAGCCATTGGAGCAAATGCCTACAGAACAGGGTGCACTTGGAGAGCAGGAATAAACAGAGCAATTAGCACCATGGCAGCCTCTTAAACAAACACATGGGACCAAGTCATGGCTCGGGAGGCTCTTGCATCTGTTAGGGCTGAGGCCACAGAGAAGGGATGATTCCAGGGAAGTGGGGAATGAGGGTGGTAAGGTGCTTGTGTAGGGGCTGGAGTGCTGTTGGAGGAGATAGTGGCAGGATGGGACGAGATGGGGACAAGTGTGGCTTCCTGGCTGCCATCTTTAATTTGCTGTGTATCTCAACAATTCTTTCTTACAGAGGGCCCCTTGAAAGTTGCAGTGAGATGATTTGTGACACCCTAGATTTTATGACACATGAGAGCCTGTGTAGGCATCCTTGACCCAAGATGGCATCCCAGAGTCTCTGGGATATAGTTAAGTTTCTGGACTTGGCTGCCACCCCGCCTCCCTGTGCCTTGAATAGAGCCTTCTCCTCTTTTACCTGCTAAGTCTTTGATCCTTCTAGATGGGTTCCGGGTCTTTCTGCCGCCATCCCTGGCTAGCCTTTCTGGATCCCGCTAGCTCATACATGTGGCATTTATCACAGCTGCTCCTGGAGGGCAGGGCCAGCTCTGTATCCCTCATGTCTAGCATTGGCAGGACAAGGATCTTGAGTGGATCTCCTGCCTCAGCCAGTCCTCAGTTTGCCCATTTTAAAAGTGGGTCAATGATCTTTAAGAGTCACTGTCTGCCACAGATTCCCCACAGGATCCCTCAGTCCTGAAACCACAGGCTTTGCCCTGAACTGAAGAAGGAATTGTTTCAAACCCTTTGAACTTTTGGATTTATTAGCTCCCAAGAGCCAAAGCTATCCTTTTGCTTAACAACATTGGGAAAAAACGAAAAGCCAACCTTACACCAGTCCTCTTTTTAATGAAAGTTCAGGGAACATCAGGGGAACCTATACAGAGAGGGAAAAAGGAATTGTCATTTTTCAATGTAATTACACTTGGTTAAAAAAAAAAAACCCTCCTGATCTGAAATGTGAATTAAGCTAATTACTTCTGGTGGCTGCAACATTGATTTCAGTGTTGAAGTTAATGGACTTTAATGGTTGGTGCCTTTCCTTTAGATGCAGCCAGGCCTTCTTCCTCAAGGCCAGGTTTGCCCCCTCAGTGCCCTCTAAGTCCAGTTTAGGACTGCTGCTGCCAAGGCCCTTGCAGGGTCGAAGTGTCCCAGGTAGGCATGAGTCTGAACCTGAGGCCTTACGTAGACCATGGTTCTGTCTTCCTCCACGCAGTGTGTGTAACCCAGGCACTCACTTCACACTTTCATGGAGCAGTATCCTACAATAAGACACAGAAAAGGGAAGGCAGACGTCTAGACACTGGAGGAGCCATGCAGAAGGAAGGCCTGGGGCCTCGGGCTGAGGTGTAGAACTTACCTCTGGATGGCTGGAGGGGGTGCAGGAGCAAAGAGGAGAGAAAGGAGAGACAGGGGTAGGTCAGGGAGGCTTGCTCCCAGAAAGAGCGGTGCGGGAGCTGGCTAGGGAGTGCAGGACTGAGAGTGTGGGAAGCTAGCCCTCTGAGGCCAGGACAGACAGGCCACACTACAGTCTCCTTGCAGCAGAGGGGTGGCAGGGAGCTTGGCAAGTAGGATGAGAAACCGGAAGTGATGCTTACATTGACTGTCGACGTGACAGGATCTAGAACCATCCTGGAGACAGATTTGCCTGTCAGTGTTTCTAGATTAGGTTAATTGAAGTGGGAAGACCCACCCAAGTGTAGGCAGCACCATTCCATGGGCTGGGGTCCCAGACTGAAAAAAAGAGAGACAGAAGCTGGGCATCAGCATTCACCTCTGTGCTTCTTGGCTGTGGATGCCTTCTGACGAGTTCTCTCTCTCCTGTTCTGGTCATCTTGCCTTCTGCACCTGGAAGGACTGTGTCCTTGAACTTGTGAACCAAAACAAACTCTTCCTTCTTCTTCAAGCTGCTTTTGTCAGGTATTTGTTGCTGCAATGAAAAAAGTAACTAATCCGTGTAGATATGGTCTTAACCTGTTAGAAAAGGAGCCCAAGATGGTACCCAGAGGACCCGCTTTCATCAGGGAAGAAAGGCAACTCGTGTCCCGGAGTAGGATTGGCTGCATCCCCCAAGGACTTGAGTGCCCCCCCTAAAATGTCATGGTGTCTAGCTGCCTGAAGACCCTTTCCTACAGCTCTGTCTCAGAGGTTTTGTAACCATAGGGTCACAAAATATGGGGCAGGAAGTTGAAGTCCAGAGTTCACCAGCCACCTTCACAAAGGGATCCTTTGGTCATGGGTAGAGGTGTTCGGAGTGGGCACCCCTCATGGTCAGTAGAGCCACTTACACACAGAGAGGTACTGGTCAGTAGAGAGCACTGTTCTGAGCCATGGCTGCTGACAAATCAGGCACTGATATGGGACTTGGACTTCCCAGGGGCAGCCCTGAGTCACTGGCAGATGGAAGCCATGGGTTACCAACCTAGAGGTACAGTGGGCATCAGAGGGAAAGCCAGCAGACAGAAGCAGAACCTTAGGGATGGAGTGTAGACAGACTTACTTTTCTGCTCCCAGCCCCAAATAACAACACGGAGACTTCTTATTAATTATGAAAGCTCAGCCTATACCGTAGGCTTGTTCTTAACTAGCTCCTATAACTTAAATTAACCCATTTCTCTTAATCTACATTCTGTCATGTACCACCCATCCTGCTTCCTCCGTGTCTTCTCATGTCTCTCTTGCATTCTAGATTCTTCCTACTTCCTCTTTCCCTGCCTGGAAGTCCTGCCTACACCTTCTGCCTAGCTATTGGCCTTCCAGCTCTTTATTAAACCAATCACAGTAATATATCTTCACACGTTGTACAAATATCCCACAACATTTCTCCCTTTTTGTCTAAATAAAAAGGAAAGGTTTTAATTCTAATACAGTAAAATTATATACAATAAGAACAATTATCAAGTAAGAATTGCATTCACAATGTCCAGTCCATTCATATTTGTCAAATTTGGAGAAATTACTCTATTATCTATCTTATCATAAGGAGTCCAAAGTTTTATACCTAAACCATTTTCTATAATAATTTGTATTACCATCCTAAAAATATCTTTTTAGACCTTAAAACATCTTAGATAAACAACTTAAGCTTTTATGTTTCTCAACCTTATAAACTTTACACCTCTTATGTAAGTTTCTTTTTTGAATTTGGTAACAAGGAAAACTGTAAAACTACAGCTATCAGGCCAGGCAGTGGTGGCACACGCCTTTAATCCCAGCACTCGGGAGGCAGAAGCAGGTGGATCTTCTGTGAGCTCGAGGCCAGCCTGGGCTACAGAGTGAGTTCCAGGAAAGGCACCAAAGCTACATAAAGAAACCCGTCTCAAAAAACCAAAAAAAAAAAAAAACCCAAAAACAAAAACAAACAAACAAAAAAAACCAACCAAACCAAAAAAACAAAAACAAAAACAAAAAAACCTATAGCTATCTAGTGTTTAACCCCATCAAAGACTCAAGAAGGATATAATATTACATGAGTAAACAGGAAGTGCAGAGTAAACAACTTCTAAAATTGTAGAAATGACAGAGACAGCTGGCTGCCTGGACAGTCACCCAATGTTCCTCTGCAACACTGGGGCATCCATCTTTGGCCTACAGGCCTAGAATATCTGACAGACTTTTTTGTAAAGCAGGAATTTTGAAGAACTATCCTTCCTTGTCTTGGCAAAGTTTGGCAGTCACTTTCTTTTGTGTCCTGCTTGTCCATTTGGACAGCATACTGTCAACAGTCAAGGCAAGGGCAGTTTCTTGCCCAAATGGCTAGCTTTGCAACAATGAAAGCAAATCCTATATGGAGGTTCTTCAATGTCCATCATCCTTTTTTTGAAGAAAATTGATGCTGCCAGGAGCAGACATGTCTCATTGTCATGCACAGCCTTGTTATTAAAAAATTTTAATGTTAACATGCCATATTCTGTAGGTCTTTGAAGTGTTTGAAAACCATCATCTATTTAAAATATATCTCTGTTTGACCTTAAAAACATACCTAACATGACTATAAATTTGACTATTGGAGATGACTAACAACTAACCTCTATTTCTTAATTATCTTAAATAGTTTATAATAATAGCTTTTAAGGACTAGAAATTTACATTACATTTTTAAATGAGCTGCATAGGTATAATACCTTAAACAAGAATAGAAACATAGATACAGTATAACAAAAATAACCTTAAATTTATATCAATATATAAAAATCTATACCAATGTAAAATATTTAAGACTAATAGTT
>CABHPP010124858.1:0-47429 GCA_902168425.1 Peromyscus attwateri | reverse complement strand
CAGTCTGATGATCATTCTCACCTCTTATGTCTTCATTGTCATCACTGTCATGAAGATGCCTGCAACAGGGGGACGCTACAAAGTCTTCTCCACCTGTGCCTCCCACCTCACTACCATCACCATTTTCCATAGCATTATTATCTGTCTCTACTGTGTTCCCACCACCAAAAGTTCCTGGCTTCTGGTCAAGGTGGCCTCAGTATTCTATACAGTCATCATCCCCATGCTGAACCCATTGATATACAGCCTCAGGAACAAGGATGTGAAGCATGCAGTTAGGAAGCTAATGAGCTCTCATTTGTCATCATAAAATGTGGTTCCTGAGCAAGTAGGCTTGCTTTCTGAACAGCAAAAAGACTCCTTATTTTCTTTTCATAAGGCAATTCAATGACAGCTTACTCCCATATTTAGTATCATAAATTGTAAACTGTAAATATTATTTTAAATTGATACTTTTACTATTTAAATTAAAATGTCATGGATTCTTTTTTCATGAGATTGTTTAAATATAAGTACCAAGTATTATTTTAGTATTTTTGGTTTTTTTAAGACAGGGTTTCTAGGTGTAGCCCTGGATATCCTGGAACTTGCTTATGTAGACCAGGCTGACCTTGAACTCAGAGATCCACCTGTCTCTGCCTCCTGAGTGCTGGGATTGAAGGCATGGGATACCACAGCCAGGCTTTAGTATAGTTTTTTTATTTCAAAATTTGTGTGGATTTTCAGATGATCTGTATAATTTCATCATGAAAATTTCTCTGAAGTTTTGTCTTGAGAAATACTAAACAGAAAATGCTGAGTATAGTTCTTTTCTTATATTTAAATCTACATGGACTACTTTTGCATTGGAAATTCTTTATTTTAATAAACATAAAAATATAATTCCCATCATTCCCTCTGATTTTCCTATTTTGAATAGCATCTTAATAGAAACAAGGTTGTGAAGGATGTAGTTTGGATGACATTAAGCTCTCTTTTGTCATCATAAAATGTGGTTCCTGAGCAAGTAGGTGTTTATTTTATAGTACTTGTTTTCTCACAAATTTACAAAAATGCATATTTGTTAGTAGTTGCTAACAAACATGCATTTTTTATAAAATGTAGATAATGTTTTTGCCAATATTTCAATGTAGCGTTACATCTGTAATTGTTAATTAATTTTTTTATTTGGATAGTTCATAATAAATATATGGGTAATTATAGATCATTTCTACCCCAGTAAAATATAAAAAACTGTGTAGCTATATCAAAGTCACATGCATCTCTTAGTCACTAAAATGAACTATGTATAACAACAACAGAGCAGTTATTCATAAGCACTGAGATTGCTGGGGTATCTCTGATGTTGTCCTTTGAGATGCTTAGACTTCATAATGGAGCCCTTTGGATCAAGTGTTCTTTGGTTTTAGGACTTCTCTGAGCCACGTGTTTGTTGGATGCAGAATCACATTAACAAGATGCATTCTAAAAGAACACTCCAATTTCCTGTTAGATTTTTGAGAGCTAACATTGTAGTACTCAAAATAAATTTTGCAGCTGGGTTAGGATAAGAATATTATCCACAACTTGTAGTATTGCGGAATTCTAATCAGCAGCTGAGAAGAGTGAGCAGAATATCATTAAAATGACAACTTTCTAAGATTAATGAAATACTTTTTTTCCTTAAACATTTTCTTCACTAAAAATCTCATAACTTTATAATATATAACATAGAATTGACAATGGTCAATGAGTTTACTGAACCTTTTAACTGACTGACATTTCTTTGAATGCTTTAAACCTTTGTGAGGCTCTGGTTTAATGTAAAACTTTCCCAATGGAAATTTGTACCTTGCTAATCATCATTAAATTTACTAATTGATTCTACAGAGATTTTCAGATATTCTATGTTTTTTTTTAATAAATTTTATGTATATGCTCATGCCCAGATTTATTTCTGCTTTTACACAGAAAAGAAAATTTCAAATGGAGTTATGGTCTTAGATAGCTTGGTCCTTCACTGTCTATTATACTCTGGTAAGGGAGGGCCCCTGGAATTAAAGGCCTACCAATAGTTCAATAGTTTTTGACAAACAGACATCTGGTAGAAGATTCAAATCTAGATACACAATGAAGTGAGAAAAAAACCTTCAATGTAAAAATCTCAAAAATAAATACAAATTACTGATAAGTACTTTTAACATGGTCAACACTCTTAGGTATCAGAAAAAAAAGGGAAATTAAACCACTTTTAGATTCTCTCTTTCTCTAGGCAGAATGAATAATTTCAAGAAAACAAATGAAAATCAGTCCTGGTGTGATCCTGTGAAAAGTGAAAATTTGTTCATTGTTTCTGTGCCTATATACTTGTAGAGACACTTCTATGTGGAATTTTATAGTAAAACTAGAAATAGAACTTACCCAAATATGTCACTCCTGAGTGTGCTTTAAATATTCCATATCCCCCCTACAGAGAACATTACCTATCTGTTATCATTGCTCTTCTAGTTGAAAGAGTCAGTTTATGGAGCCACACTCGGTGTCCAACAATGGGTATATAGATAAAGAAATTGTAGTGCATATATACAATTGAATTTGAATCATCTGTGAATAATAAAGTTATGGAACTAACAGGAAAGTGGGTGAAATTCAAAACGGCATACTAAGAGAAGTGACACAGGCCCAGATTAACAAACGTTGGGTGTTCTCCAGAGAATATAAATCCTTCCTTTCTTCCAAAGTTTAGACTAATTTTTAAAATTTGGAGTGCCTATAAAGTCTAGGAAATGAAGCAGAGGTACGTAGATGAAGAAGGATGAAATTGGCTTAAAGGGAGGGGGATAGCAAAACACATGTGATATGAAAGTAGTGGGGAAGAATGCCAGGGTTAGAAGGCTTAGCTGGGCAAGGTCTGGGCAGGAAGGAGAGGGTAAAGCGTGGAGTTAGAATTTACCAAAGCTAAGAACATAGGAAAAGGCTTATGGAAACCTATTTTATAATATATTAAAACATCAATAAAAACTTTGATTTATAAAAATGATTTTAAATGGAGACACCATAAATGGCTAAGTAACGTGATTGCCAGAAGCCAATAGTTATTAAATGAAAGTTTCAGGATCAAATGTTGGTTACCTCTATATGAGCTTGTGGTCAGGAAGGATCACACAGGGTCCCCTTCAATAGCACAGCATTTGGTTCCCACCAAAAGTACATCTTAGGATGATATTGCTAAAGATACCAGACATGAGAGTTTTAGGACAGTGAGAAATCAAGCTGTGTGTTACTTTGCACTTTCCACAGTATGGGCTGATTTTCACATGCTGGAAATCTTTCTCTAAGCAGACAGGGAGAAAAGTCATCAGGGCTCTTACACTCCTGTGGACCACATGAGGCAAAATGATGACTTTCCTCAAAAGATGTGTTCACTAGTACAACACGAACATGGCGCTTATGGGGTGAAACAAGAATGTTCTGCTTGGTTTTAAATACTGCTTTACAGAAGAAATTCATTGTTAATTCTGTAAACTGTATCAGAAGCCTATGGTTGTTGAGGTCATGAGACAGAGAGAAGAATTTAGTACTGTTGTTTTTTTGCTGAATAGACATGATGTCGCATCACTTTTGAATATCTATCCTTATAACCATAGATTAGTGTGGCTTTCAGCCTTTATAAGTGAAGAGTCTTTTTGTAGTGGACAAAAGTCATTACAGAAACTGTTGGTTTAAATGTTGATAATGTAACTGTGGACTGGTCATCACTAAACAGGACATCATCCCTCCCAAGGCTCAAGGAACATTTTGGAAGAAGAATCAGGAAGAATGTAAGGCTGAGAGGTTTTGAGAGGAATCCTGTGAACCCATGCCTTATGGGCATAATGGAGAAATTGTACTTATGAACACACTGAATCTGTGTTTATTTGATAAGGTCAGCATTAGATTTGAACCTTCACTCTTTAAGTACACAGAGTGAAAGTCTCATGAGATCCATCCCTTAGTGCAGGATCATAGATAGTTAAAGGATACTGAGGTGAAATATGGCATTTTCTTCAATACAGTGCCCATGATCCACTAAATAATTGTTCACTGTTACTCCCACCAGTGGCTGTAATTTAGCTCAGTGAGTCAAAAAAAAAAAAAAAAAAAAGGAATCCAAGTAGGAGTTTTTTAAGAACATGTTTTTAGTAGACATGCTCTTTGACTTTTGTCAACTTGACACATAAAGTCACATGGGAAGAGGGAACCCCACTAAAGAGTTGTTTCCATTAGATTTGCCAAAAGCACTTTAAACTATTTATTGACATGGGACAGCCCAGCCCACTGTGGATAAAGCCACACTTGGTTATGTGGTATTGACTGGTATAAGAGAGCAGGCTGAGTGTACCAGTAAGTAGCGTTTCTCCTTGGCCTCTGCTTCAGTGCTTGCCTCCAGATTCCTGTCTGATTTAGTATGCTGATAGGCATGAAATTTTCCAACAACAAAAATAAAATGTTTCTTACTGTAAAGTTCAACAAAATATATTAATTGGTGTTTTGAAATATATGACAAGATTCTCCATATTCAGATGTAGTATGGGAATAATAAGGAATGTATTTTACCTATTTAATAATGGTAATATTTTCTAATTTTAATTTTAAATTAAGTTAGTTGTACTTAATGTTTTCTAGCATATATTACACATAGTTATGGGTTTCTTTATGCCATTTGTGAGCATGCAGATAACATATTTTGATCATATTAACACCCTATTACTTCCCTTCTTGCTTCTTCAATAAAACTGATTCCCTCCTTTTTTCAACATAATTTGCCATTCACTTCTTATTTGCTAGTCATATCCTTTTAATTATAGTCAATACCCACATCCTAAATGATGACAGATGTTTTATTTTAAAATAAATGAAAACAATGTTTTCATGTTTTGTTCTACACACTTTTAGATTAAACTTGGGGACTGAAAAATCATAAAATATCTTTACAAAACTATTTTCTCATGTGACAGCTTTATTTTCTGTTTTCTCCTTGAATACTTGTGATAGTAAACACAAATTACATAAACAAGTCAATTTTCTCTTTTGTCTTATGACTGAAATCATTTGACAGCTTTCTTTAAAACAAAGTATTAATTGCCTTTGTTGAATTTTTTGGACAAGTATATTTGATTCAAGGTCACATGCAATCAAGAATTAAGATCTTTCTTATTTGAAGTTCTCTTTATAATTGAGATTTTCATACATGTATACAATGAAGTAAGATCAAATATACCTCCAATTGCACCCTATACATACCACTTCCAAACTTCACCTCTTTTTGTTACAAACTCCCAAGTTCAGTTAGTGCTGTCCCTTACATACATATGATGGGCATTTTTCCCAAACATAGGAACCCTAGCTAATAAAAATACTCTTGATGTATTGTACTAATTTTGTCATATATTCAAACAGTTGTTAATTTAATAATTTTCAGAAGTATAAATCTTGTTGACAGTTGACATAAACTCTATGTATGAGACCTTAAGGGGAATACAGTAATTTATTGGAATGGTGTGTATTCTAAAAACAAAAGAATTTTCTTCCAGTTTTCTACATGTTTATAGTCCAAGAAACTCATCAATGAGGATTCTCTAGGACAAGTTTCCCAAAGACATGATGTTGGGTCATAATAAATAATGCCATCATAGAATACAGATTGAAAACCTGAATCCTTTTCAAGATTTTCTGTTTCATCCAAGAAAGTTTTGCTCTTCCCTCCTTTATTTAATTCCATTTTGAAATGATTAGTAGCTATCTCTATTTGAGACACTTAAAATATTTTAATTTTTTTGGAAATTGTACATCTTTATTAATAAGAAATTATGTAATCTCAAATGCATATTAGGAAAACCTTATTTTTGGTTAGTTGATTGGCATATTTGAGTCTTTAAGAAGGTATATGAAAATTCTTAATAATGACCATATCTCCTGTGGATCCCAAAGACCATCCCCTTCCAAGCTCCCTCCCCTCACACATTGCTATCTCTCAGCCTCCATATCCAGCAGGCACCTCCTGCTCAACCACAGACCTTGTCTGACAGAAAGCCAGCCTTCAAAAACAACAGCATTCCCTGAATACAAAAGAGCTGAGAAAGCCAGAAAAACAGGTAACACACAACCATTATGATCTCTGAAAATACAGGGAGAAAACAGAAAACTGGGAAGAAACTAGAAGAACTTTAGAAATACAAAATTTATCAATTTGAACAGGAACAACAAAGTCAATATTCACTGACACAATATTCACTGATTACAAGAGATGGATGAGAGAATCTTAGGCACTGAAAATATGACAGAATAAATGGATACACAAGTCAAAGAAAATGTTAATCTAAAATATTCCTGATATAAAACATCAAGGCAATGTGGAATAATATTGAAATACCAATCCTAAAAATAATAGTGATGGAGGAAGGAGAAGAATCAGAGCTTAAAAGTTCATAATATTTTCAACAAAAGCATACAAAAAATTTTACCTAACCTAAAAAAGGAGAGGCTTCTGATTTGGGATTGTGAGCCTAGCCTTTAATAGCTAAGCCATTTCTCCATATCCAGTTGAGAGGTATTGCATGAGAGAATAATAAGCATAGCTCAGGGAATCCTGTGGAAGATGACCAGGAAGGCTTATAGGAGACAGCAGGGTCAAGGACACCACAAGAAAACCCACAGGACCAACTAACCTGGGTCCTTAGAGGCTCCCAGAGACTGAATGGACAACCTGGGAAGCTACATGGAACCATTCTAGGTCCTCTGCATATATATGACAGCTCTGTAGCTTGTTCTTCTTGTGGGACTCCTAACGATGGGAACAGGGGCTATCTCTGACTGTTTTGACACATTTGGGAAATTTTGGTCATACCAGGTTACCTCATCTAGCCTTAATATGAGGAGAAGTGCCTAGACTTACTGCAACTTGATCTGTCATGCTTGGCTGGCATCCACTGGAGGCCTGCACTTTTCTGAAGAGAAATGGAGGAGGAGTATATGGGGGCAGGAGGAGACATGGAGGGAGAAACTGGGAGGGAAAATTCCAGTTTGATGCAATATATGAGAGAATAAATTTTAACAAATTAAAAATAAAAAGAAGATGCCTATACAGGTACAAGAAGCATACAGAACACCAATAGATGGAACTAGAGTAGAAAGTAATCTTGCCACACAATAATCAAAACACTAAACATACAGAACACAAAAAATATATAAACAGCTTCAAGGGAAGAAGATCAAGTAACATATAAAGGCAGCCCTATTAGAATTATTTCTGGATTCCCAATGAAGAGTCTAAAAGCCAGATGTACTGCAGACTCTAGGAGACCATAGAATGGAGGCCAGGCTACATTACCCATCAAACTTTTAATAATCAAAGATGAAAAAAATATAATATTCCATGAGAAATTAAAATTTAAAAACTATGTATCTGAATAAATCCAGCCCTCCAGAAAGTGTTAGTAGGAAAACTCCAACCTAAGGAGGTTAATTACTCCCACACAAACATAGGAAATAATTTCACAGCAGCAAAACCAAAAGAAAGGAAATGCATCTCCCCCCCCCCCCAATCACAAGCACTCACACATACACACACAAACACACACACACCACCACCACCACCACCACCACAACCACCACAACCACCACCACCAACAACAAAATAACAGGTATAAGCAATCCTTGGTCATTTTGATCTCTCAAAGGACTCAATTACCCAGCAAAAATACACCAGGATCCATCCTTCTGCTGCTTCCACAAAACACACCTCCACATCAAGGGTAGACCTCAGGATAAAATGTTGGAAAAAATATAGCAAACAAATGGACCTAAAAGGAAAGTATTGTAGCCACCTTAATATATAACAAAATAGACTTTAGATGAAAACTAACCAAAGGAGATGGGGTGGGGGTTGCTACATACTCATCAATGGAAAAATCCAGAAATATGACATTTCAATTCTTAACATCTATGCATCAAACATATTCTGTGAAATAAACTTTTTGAATACTGTAAAGATTTGTCACTCAGATGGGTTTAATAAAAAGCTAAATGGCCAATAGCTAGGTAGGATTTTTAGAGCAGAGAGGATGCTGGGAAGAAGAAAGTTGGAGATGAGGGATCACCAGGCAGATGCAAAGGAAGCAGGAGATGAACATGAAGTGCTGAAAAAAGGTACTGCCAGGTGGTAGAGGCTAAATAAAAAATAAGGGTTAATTTAAAATGTAAGACCTAGTTAGAAACAACTCCAAGCTATTGACTGAGCATTTATAATTAATAATAAGTCTCTGTGTGGGTATATGGGAAATTAGCTGGCAGGACAGAGCTGACTGGCAGTCCTGATGAAATACCCAACCTACATATATGGACTACAAGGTTTGTAAAAGAAACACTTCTGCAGCTTAAATCACAAATCGACCCCCCCACATTGATAGTAGAAGACTTTAAAAATATGTTACTCTCATCAATGGACTAGTCATCCAAACAAAAACTAAACAGAATTACTGAAGCTAACAGATACTATAAAGCAAATGATCCTAAAACTTTACAGAATATTTCATTTAAACACAAAATAATATACCACACATTCAAACATGTAGTAGGTTTCAATAAATACAAGAAAATTGAAATAACTCCCTGTTTATTATCAGGCCACCATGGATTAATGCAGGCTAATCATCAAAAAAGGCAACAACAGATAGATTACAAACTCATGGAAACTGAACAACTGTGTACTATAAAAAGTGTATCAAGGGGTTGAGGATTTAGCTCAGTGGTAGAGCACTTGCCTAGCAAGTGCAAGGCCCTGAGTTTGGTCACCAGCTCCGGGAAAAAAAAAAGTGTATCAAGACAGAAATAAAGAAAACCATTAAAGACTATCTAGAATTTCAGAAAAATGAATAGAATGCCTACCCAAAATTATGCTACACAGTGATAAAGGTGTTAAGAGGAATGTTCATATCACTACTTGCCTACATAAAGAAATTGGAGTCATCTCATACTAGCAACATAACAGCATATCTGAATGCTCTAGAATAAAAAGAAGTAAGCACACCCAGGAGGAGTAGATGGCAAAAAAATAATCAAACTGAGATATGAAGTCAATAAAATAGAAACAAAAGAATAATACAAAAAAATCAATGAAACAAATAGTTGACTTCTTCAGAGAAAAAAAAAACACACAAGATATCAAACTTTTATCAAACAAAGTAAAAGACTGAGAGAGAATATGCAGATTAATAAAATCAGAAACAAAAAGGGAACATAACAACAAATATCAATGATATCCAGAGAATCATGAGGACATACTTCAAAAACCCTCTCATCCACACAATCAAAAAATCTAAAAGAAATTGATAATTTTCTTAATAGGTATTATTTACTAAAGTTAAATCAAGATCAGATAAACAATTTAAATATACCTATACACTCAATAAAATTAAAGCAGTCATTATAAGATTTCCAACCCTAAATAGTCCTGGGCAATATGATTTTAGCATAAAAGTCTACCAGATTTTCAAGGAAGAGTTAATGCCAATACTCCTCCATTCATTTGCCAAAATAGAAGAGTATCCTAGTCAGTTTATTTGGACTCAGTTATATGGATACCCAAACCACATGAAGACTCAACAAAGAAAGAGAAGTACAGACAAATTTCCCTTATGAATATAAGTGTGAAGATTCTTAATAGAGTATATGCAAAATGAATCCAATAACACACCAAAAATATCATCCACTGTAATTGAAGTTTTCCTGTGTCCACCAGGCTCCTGCAGCCACTCAGACCCAAGTAAACACACAGAGACTTATATTACTTATAAACTGTATGGCCAAGGCAAGCTTCTTGCTACATCTAGTTCTTATATTGTAAATTAACACCTTTTAATCTATAAGTTGCCACATGGCTTGTGGCTACATCTTGCTTCTCATGGCAGTGGTGGCTGGCAGTGTCTCCTGACTCAGCCTTCCTGTACCCAGAATTCTCCTTTCTGCTTATCTTGCCTATACTATACTTCCTACCTGCTACTGGTCAATCAGCTTTTTATTTATCAGTCAATCAGAGCAACACATTCACAGCATACAGAAAGACTTCCCCAGCAATCCCACAAGTAGACTTCATCCCACAGATGCAGGAATGGTTCAACATAAGAAAATCAATGTACTCCGAAATATAAACAAATTGAAGAAAAAAAAAACATGGTTATCTGATGAAATACAAAAAAGCCTTTCACAAAATTCAATGCCTGTCATAGTGTAAAAGTCCTGGAGAGGTCTGGGGTACAAGGAACATACCTAAACATAATAAAGGGAATTTACAGAAAGCTTATAGCAAACATCAAACTGAATGAGAAAAACTTAAAACAATTCTACTAAAATCAGGAATAAGACAAGGTTGTTCACTCTATCCATTTCTATTTACTATTGCATTGAAATTTTAACCAGAGAATGAATTAAGACAACTGAAGGAGATCAAAGGCCTAGAAATTGGATAGAGAGAAATCAAAGTATTGTTATTTGAGGATGATGCAATAGTATCATAAGTGATCATAAAAAATCCACCAGAGAACTATAGCAGATAAATACTCTCAGCAAAATGGGTGGATGCGTGATTAACCTGGAAAAAATTAGTAGCTGCTCATTTTACAAATGACTAATGGGCTGAGAAAGAACTCAGAGAAACAACACCTTTCAGAATAGCCTCAAATAACATAAAATATCTTTGAGTAATTCTAACCCAGAAAGTGAAAGATTTCTATGATTAAAAATTTCAAGTCTCTGAAGAAAGAATTTGAAGAAGATATCAGAAGATAGAAAGATCTCCAGTGCCCATGGATCAGTAGAATTAACAGAGTAACAAATGACCATCCTATCAAAACAATCTACCCTACCGATTCAGTTCAATCTGTTGTGTGATATATTGTTTGTGTTCTGACAAATAAAGCTTACTTGGAGTCACAAGGCAGAACTAGCCACTAATTGACAATGGATGTCTGGGGTATGTCCAGACAGGAGACAGGAAGTGATAAGTTAGGGCAGAGAGAGGATCTTGGCCTCTTTTGGTTGAAGAATTTGGAGAAGTAAGAAGTCACTGGTGGCTGTTCCTTTGCTTCTCTGATCTTTCCCACTTTCACCCCAATATCTGATTCATGGTTTTTATTGATAAGACTAATTAGGATCATGCTTCATCTGGCATGATAAGACTAATTAGGATCACACTTCATCAAAATTCCAACACAATTCTTTAAAGACATTACAAGGAAAATTCTCAGCTTCATACAGTTAAACAAAGCAAAAACAACAAAAACAGATAGTTAAAACAATCCTGAACAATCAAAGAAATAAATACTGAAGGTGTGACCATTCCTGATTCAGAGCTATAGGAATAAAAGCTGACTGGTATTGGCTAAACACAGACACATTGATTAATGGAATTGAACTGAAGACCCAAACATAAATCCAAACACGTATGGATACCTGATGTTTGACCAGTTTTTTTTGTTTTTGTTTCCATGTTTGTATACTTTGACATAATACTTCCCAGGAAAATGTTTAGCTCAAGTTATATATTAAAAATATGGTACTTTTTATAATGATCTGAAGTTACTTATTAATGAAGTTACTTATTAATGAAAGCATATATTTAGAACTATTAAATAAGAAATAATAAAAAAGAATGAAATGTTTATATTAAATTCCTTAACAGCTATATTTACATTGGACATTTTACTCAATGCCAAATACAAAATATAAATCTTAAAAATCACCTTTAACATATTTAGAATTAGTAGATTTAAACTTTATTAAATTGTGACTCTTTTTTTAAAGGATTTTTGTTTTATTTTTAGTTAGGTGTGTCTATGTGTTCTGTGGCCATTTACAGGTACTCTTGAGGCCAATGGAGGGTTTAAGTGTCCCCTGAAGCTTGATTACAGATATACACACACACACATACACACACACACACACACACACACACACACACACACACACATATAACCAGTATGGATGATGGGAACCAAACCTAAGGAACCAGTGTAAAGTACATGCTGGTAGCATCTGAGTAAACTCTTCAACCCACATTTTAAGTATTTCATAAATAGTTTTGTAAATATGTACATAGCTGTAATGGCATCGATTTCAAAGTAGTTGTTTATTTGACATTATTTATTAAAATTTTATTTGAATAATTTTAAGTACATATGTATTTCCTGCTAGTGTACATTGTTCTCTTAGTCATTGCCACTTTTTTAAATTTAATTTTTAATTGAAAATAGATACTTCTCTATATGTCCTAACCACAGTTTTACCTCCCTCCACTCCTCCCTGTGTTCACAAATACTAAAAAGTTGTTACTTTAATGGTAGTTGTCCATACATAATTTTTATGTGTATAAATCTACTCATTTTCTGTAGCTGGAAGATTTCCTGTGACCGGCCCAGTCTGCAGCTGCTCAAACTCAAGTAAAACACAGAGGGTTATATTAATGAAAACTGCTCAGCCATTGGCTCAGGCTTACTACTGACTAGCTCTTACACATAAACTCAACCCATTTCTATTTATCTACATGTTGCCTCCTGTTCTGTGGTTTTACCTGTGTGCCATTGCATGCTGTGTCTCCTGACTCAGCCTTCCACTTCCCAGAATTCTCCTCTCTGATTGCCCTGCCTATATTTCTTGCCTGTCTACTGGTCAATCATCATTTTATTTATCAACAAATCAGAACAACATATATTCATAGTGTAGAGAAAGATATCACAGCAATTTTCTTTAGCTTTTCATATATATATATACATATATATGTATATATATATACATATGTGCCTTTTAATTATATAGATATTAATTGTAGTTAGATGATATGCCATTGTGGTTTTTGCCTACGCATTTATCTAGATAATCCATACTACATAGTAAGTTTAAAAGGGCTTAACCTGTAGATATATGAGAGGAATATCTAGACAAGATTTTTTGCTATTCTAGTTACTAAAGACAGTGGTTCATATCTACAAAAATGCAGAAATACTAATAAAAATCACATATTGTAAAATGATACACATATTTTTCTTGGGAGTTTAAAGTTGCCTTATTATTGAACTTCACTCTTGTGTACAAACATTAATAATACAAGGTAATACTCTTAGAATTATTTGGACCTGGTGAGAGTTTTTAATTGTTTTCTACAGTCAATTACAACCAATGTTGTATGTATCGCTCTACATATCACAAATATCCATCAAAATATTATTTTATGGTGAGATTTAAAAATGATATCAGGGGACAAGAAAGATGGCTCAGTGGTTGATTGCACATCCTATTCTTCCAAACGTCCCAAGTACTTTCTATCTGTATGTACAACTCCAGAATAAGACACTGCTGGCCTATGAGGGCACCAGGAAATACTTGTGCATAGCTTACCTCTCAAACATAAACACACATAAAAGGGTGGAGGGAGGCTAGAGTGATGGCTCAGTGATTAAAAGCACTAGCTGCTCTTACTGAGGACCCAGATTCAATTCACAGCTACTACATGGTGCTCACAGTCACCAGTCATTCCAGTTCAAGGGAATCTGTAGAACTATTCTGAACTCTTTAAGTACCAGTCCTGTATAGGGTTCACTGATATACATGTGAGCAAAACACTCATACACATAAAAGATAAACAAATTGAAAAAATTTAAAAAGCATGTAATCATGTCATTATAGATTTGATATTTGATATGTACTGATATCTGCATACATGAACAGATTAAAAAAGCCCATGTCCAAGGTAATTAAGGGTATATTTATTTCCCCTGAACTACCGTGATGACCTCTTTTTTAGTATTCATTGTATATTCATTAAAGACAACGTATATTCATTATGACTACAGGGTAAAGTTGATACTATAAATTCCCCAGGGCTTTAGAGATGTAACATACAATCACAAGAGAGAGTGTTAAATCTAATTGTTCAAATCTTAGCCTCGCTGGCAATTTTTTAGTGATAGTCCCTAATGTCCTGGTCCCCAAAGCCTTGATAATACTTATTTGTAACAAAGTTTGGAACCAGTGTTTAATTTTTAGATACACTGTTTGGTCTGGTATTTTTGAGTTTGCCTAATAAAGTGGCTAAACTTCATTTAAAACACTCACTAAAATATAATGCTGAAGAGACTCTTCCAGGGATATTTCTATTTATTAACTTGTGTGTAAGAAGATTTTTGTAGCTTATTAGTCATAACAAAGAATTCTTAAGTAAATGCACCACTCGGGACCCTCTGTATTTAGGTGAGTTTATTCCATTCTGTTATTTTATTTTAATGAAGAACCTTAGTATTCTTTACAAGGGAAAACCAGATTTGAGGATCCTAGCAACCTGATATCCCACTTTCTTCCCCATGGAAGAATCCTTACTACTATAGGACAATTCTTCATCATTCTTTCATGGATATTTTCAATCAAGGAAGAAAATATACTGGCAAAAATAATAAAATCCAATTTATTGTAACTCTATATAGGTAAGTGAGAACAATAACACTCTTTGTAAAAAGATGTGAAGGACAGTATGGTGGCAGAGGACAATATTTTCAGCCCTTAGAAGGTAGAAACTGGAAGATCAGGATTGCAAAGCCAATCTTAATTGTATCCTATGTTTACTGCAAGCCAAGGCTACATAGTTATTTTAAGGCCAGACTGGGCTACATAAGATCTGGTTTCAGAAACACTGAAAGGAAATAAATACAGTATCTTCCAGTAATGGAGAAATAGCAAACATTTTACCTGACTATATATGGAGGAGATGAAGTCACTGGATAATACTTACCACAGAGAGTGGTTCAATAATGCATGAGAATATGCAGAGCAGAGGAGACAACTGAATTTGTTCACAACATGTCATCAAATATTGCAGGGTTTGATAAGAACGTGTCAGTTAAAATGAGAAAGAAAAACAATGTAGATTTCATATTTTGTTCCTACAACATATGGGATCCTTAAAATCATGACTGTCAGGCTAGCATGATTATGTTTATTACTCTCAGAATGTCACATAAGCTATTTTTTCTAGTCAAGGTTGTTCTTTGACAATATCAGAAATGAGTGGTGAATTCTGTTTACTCTCACCATCTGTCCTGTCTGGTCGTATTCTCAACCCCATCATCACCAGTTTTGCAGAAATTACTGTCCCACAATATAAGCTTTTTTAAATTTATTTTGCTTTCTGTCCTTCTGATTTTAAGACCTTCTGTATAGCCATGCATTTGGAACTGTGCAGTGGAGCCTGATGTGCTTGGTATTTGGTATCCAACTGAAGCTGATGATTATCTTCACCCAAGAATCCAACACTTGTTTAAAATTATGCAAGGAGTTGAGCCCTCTGAACCCTTCTTTGATCCAGGAGTACTGACAGCTTCAGTTTATGCAAACCAGCACAAACAACTGTAGCATGCTTTCCAGAGATGTACCATCCCTGGAAAATAGCATTCCCACTCCTAAAGCTATCTTTGGGATATTACCGTCTTTCTGTTTCTTCTTCCATAGTGTTTCCTGATCCTTCCAGGATGTACTATCAATTAAATGCTTTTCAAGTTTCATGTCAGTAAACTGTGTTTGTACTGTTGAAGAAATGACTAATAATATTTAGGAGTATTAAGCACATTTCCAGGAGTTCCCTCTTTTGACAATTTTCTTGGGAAAATTTTTAAACATTATTAAGATGCTAAAATGCTTTTTGGGGGTCATATTTGATGTTATGTCTATGTTATTCATATCGTAATCACATTGTTCTGAAAAAATGAAAACTTTCCATTCACTATTGCTTTTAAACCATATCTCCACTGCAGGCACACTTACTGTTTTCTCTGATCACATTACCATGAATAATATAATATTAATCAAAGAATATATCTTTAAAATTCAAATCAGTTCAAAATGAATAAAAATACTTTATACACTGTCATAATATAGGTCCATATTATGCTTTGAAATTATGTTATTGAAGTATAAATACATATATAGTGTAAATGAATATAAGAGGAGAAGGAAAATACTAAATTTAGCATGTTGCAAAATGCTAACATTTACTTTCTATCATCTTTTTCTTTAAGACACCTTATCCTATAGTACAATCTTGACACCCACCTGTGATCTGAATTCCAAAAGGAACACTTTCATATTTTCACTTTAAGCTCTGATTAATGGGGGTGGCACAAACATATAAATAAAATGCAGATAATGCTAGGGTCTGTTTACCGTTAAGAACAATTTTTCTAGCTTTTAAATCCCTGCCTTTGGTTAGTGGAGCCATTCTCCGGAATCCAGCTATCTAGGCTAGTAGGGACCCTGTTCCTTTGAAATATAGCTTGGTAAATTCTGACTTCTCTATTCTTGCCTTAATGATCTTTTCCAACTGATAAGCTGAAAATATTGTTCCCTGCATGTGTTTTATATAAATAATATGTTAAAATAATTAAAACAAAACAGGTTATTATGTTTATTCATGTTCTATAGAACCATTCCAACTGTTCTGTATTTTTTCTTATTCTTCTCTATTACAAATACTAGTTCTTAAATTGACAGATGGTCCTTTCCTCTTTTCTCTATAGCATTCCTGAAAACGAGACTTCTGCAGTGACCTTCATCCTTGTGGGCTTCTCAGAATACCCAGATCTCCAGATCCCCCTGTTCCTCCTCTTCCTGACCACATACACAGTCACTGTGCTGGGAAACCTGGGCATGATTGTCATCATCAGGCTCAGCCCCAAGCTCCACACCCCCATGTACTTTTTTCTTAGTCACCTGTCCTTTGTGGATTTCTGTTACTCTACAGTTGTAACTCCCAAACTCTTAGAAAACTTGATTGTGGAAGACAGAAGGATCTCCTTCACAGGCTGTGTCATGCAATTCTTCTTCATATGCTTATTTGTGGTGACAGAAACCTTCATCTTGGCAGTGATGGCCTATGACAGGTTTGTGGCAGTGTGCAACCCCCTCCTCTACACAGTGGCTATGTCTCCAAAGCTCTGCTGCTCACTGGTCGCTGCATCTTACTCCTGGGCTATAACCTGTTCCTTTGTATTCATACACTTTATGTTGACCTTGTTCTTCTGTGGGACCAAGTTCATAAATAACTTTGTATGTGAGCACGATGCCATTGTTGCTGTAGCCTGCTCTGACCCCTACATTAGCCAGAAGTTCATGTTCATCTTGGCCACTTTCAATGAGATAATCAGTCTGATGATCATTCTCACCTCTTATGTCTTCATTGTCATCACTGTCATGAAGATGCCTGCAACAGGGGGACGCTACAAAGTCTTCTCCACCTGTGCCTCCCACCTCACTACCATCACTATTTTCTATAGCATTATTATCTGTCTCTACTGTGTTCCCACTACCAAAAGTTCCTGGCTTCTGGTCAAGGTGGCCTCAGTATTGTACACAGTCATCATCCCCATGTTGAACCCATTGATATACAGCCTCAGAAACAAGGATGTGAAGGATGCAGTTAGGAAGCTAATGAGCTCTCATTTGTCATCATAAAATGTGGTTCCTGAGCAAGTAGGTTTTCTTTCTGAACAACAAAAAGACTCCTTTCTTATTTTCTTTTCATAAGTCAATTCAATGACAGCTCACTCCCATATTTATTATTATAACTTCTAAACAGTAAATATTATTTTAAATTGATACTTTTACTATTTAAATTAAAATATCATGGATTCATTTTTATGAAATTTTTTAAATATAACTACTGAGTATTATTTTAGTATTTTTGGTTTTTTTTGAGACTGGGTTTTTCTTTTTTTTTAAATTTAATTTTATAATTTAATTAATTTTACATATCAGCCATGGATTCCCTTGTTCTCCCCCCTCCTGCCCCTCCTTCCTCCAGCCCACCCCCATTCTCATCTCCTCCATGGCAAAGACTCCCCTGAGGATTGAGTTCAACTAGGTAGATTCAGTCCAGGCAGATCCAGTCCCCTCCTCCCAGGCTGAGCCAAGTGTCCCTGCATAAGTCCCAGGTTCCAAACAGCCAGCTCATGCACTGAGGACAGGTCCCGGTCCCACTGCCTGGATGCCTCCCGAAAACATCAAGCTAATCAACTGTCTCACTTATCCAGAGGGCCTGATCCGGTTGATAGCTCCTCAGTCATTGGTTCATAGTTCATTTGTTTCCATTCATTTGGCTATTTGTCCCTGTGCTTTTTCCAACCTTGGTCTCAACAATTCTTGTTCATACAAACCCTTCTCTTTCATGCCTATTGGACTCCTGGAGCTCCACCTGGGGCCTGGCTGTGGATTTCTGCATCCGGTTCCCTCAGTCATTGGATGAGGTTCCTAGCATGACAATTAGGGTATTTGGCCATCCTATCACCAGAGTAGGTCAGTTCGAGCTGTCTCTTGACCATTGCCAGTAGCCTATCGTGGAGGTATCCTTGTGGAATTCTTTGGACCTCTCTAGCACCCTGTTTCTTCCTATTCTCATGTGGTGTCCATTTACCATGGTCTCTTATTGTTTGTTCTCCCCCTCTGTTCTTGATCCAGCTGGGATTTCCCGCTCCCCCAAGCTCTCTTTCCCTCGACCCTTGTTCTTCATTACCCCCACTCTCGTCCAGGTTGTCCATGTAGATCTTATCCATTTTTCGAGATAGGGTTTTTCTGTGTAGCCCTGGCTATCCAGGAACTTGCTTTTGTAGATCCGCCTGACCTTGAACTCACAGAGATCCACCTGCCTCTGCCTCCTGAGTGCTGGGATTGAAGGCATGGGATACCACAGCCAGGCTTTAGTATAGTTTTTTTATTTCAAAATTTGTGTGGATTTTCAGATGATCTGTATAATTTCATCATGAAAATTTCTCTGAAGTTTCACCTTGAGAAATACTAAATAGATATACTAAATAGAAAAAACTGAGTATAGTTTTTTCTTATATTTAATTCTACACGGAATATTTTTGCATTAGAAATTCTTTATTTTAATAAACATAAAAATATAATTCCCATCATTCCCTCTGATTTTCCTATTTTGAATAGCATCTTAATAGAAACAAGGTTGTGAAGGATGTAGTTTGGATGACATTAAGCTCTCTTTTGTCATCATAAAATGTGGTTCCTGAGCAAGTAGGTGTTTATTTTATAGTACTTGTTTTCTCGCAAATTTACAAAAATGCATATTTGTTAGTAGTTGCTAACAAACATGCATTTTTTATAAAATGTATATAATGTTTTTGCCAATATTTCAATGTAGCCTTACATCTGTAATTGTTAATTAATTTTTTTATTTGGATAGTTCATAATAAATATATGGGTAATTATAGATCATTTCTACCCCAGTAAAATATAAAAAACTGTGTAGCTATATCAAAGTCACATGCATCTCTTAGTCACTAAAATGAACTATGTATAACAACAACAGAGCAGTTATTCGTAAGCACTGAGATTGCTGGGGTATCTCTGATGTCCTTTGAGATGCTTAGACTTCATAATGGAGCCCTTTGGATCAAGTATTCTTTGGTTTTAGGACTTCTCTGAGCCATGTGTTTGTTGGATGCAGAATCACATTAACAAGATGCATTCTAAAAGCATACCCAATGTCCTGTTAGTTTTTTGAGAGTTAACATTTTAGTACTCAAAATAAATTGTGCAGCTGGGTTAGGATAAGAATATTATCCACAACTTGTAGTATTGCGGAATTCTGATAAGCAGCTGAGAAGAGTGAGCAGAATATCACTAAAATTGACAACTTTCTAAGATTAATAAAATACTTTTTTCCTTAAACATTTTCTTCACTAAAAATTGCATAACTTTATAATATAAAGCATAGAATTGACAATGGTCAATGAGTTTACTGAACCTTTTTACTTACTGACATTTATTTGAATGCTTTAAACCTTTGTGTGGCTTTGGTTTAATGTAAAACTTTTCCAATGGAGATTTGCATCTTGCTAATCATCATTAAATTTACTAAGTGACTCTACAGAGATTTTCAAATATTCTATGTTATTTTAATAAAGGAGGATAATAGCAGCAAAACCAAAAGAAAAGAAATGCATCTCTCCCCTGCCCCTGCCAGGCACAAGCACTCACACACACACACACACACACACACACACACACACACACACATATGCTCACATAGAAACACACACACACACACACACACACACACACACACACACACACACACCACCACAACCACAACCAAAAACAACAACAAAATAACAGGTATAAGCAATCCTTGGTCATTTTGATCTCTCAATATCAAAGGTCTCAATTATCTAGTAAAAACATAGCAGGATCCATCCTTCTGCTGCTTCCACAAAACCCACCTCCACATCAAGGGTAGACCTCAGGATAAAATGTTGGAAAAAAATATAGCAAACAAATGGACCTAAAAGCAAAACAGTGTAGCCATTTTAATATATAACAAAATAGACTTCAGACCAAAACTAATCAAAGGATATGAGAGGGTGCTACATAAGCATCAGTGGAAAAATCCAGTAATATGGCATTTCAGTTCTTAACATCTGTGCCCTAAACATATTCTGTGGAATAAACTTTTTGCACACTGTGAAGATTTGTCATTCAGATGGGTTTAATAAAATTGTAAATGACCAACAGTTAGGAAGGATTTTTGGAGCATAGAGGATTATGGGAAGAAGAAAGTTGGAGATGAGGGATCACCAGGCAGATGCAAAGGAAGCAGGAGATGAACATGAAGTGCTGAAAAAAGGTACTGCCAGGTGGTAGAGGCTAGATAAGAAATATGGGTTAATTTAAAATGTAAGAGCTGGTTAGTAACAACCCCAAGCTATTGACTGAGCATTTATAATTAATAATAAGACTCTGTGTGGGTATATGGGGTGTTAGCTGGCAGGACAGAGCTGACTGGCAGTCCTGATGAAATACCTGACCTACACATAAGGACACCAAGGTTTGTAAAAGAAACACTTCTGCAGCTTAAATCACAAATCAACTCCCCCACACTGATAGTAGAAGACTTTAAAAATATGCTACTCTCACCAATGGACTAGTCCTCCAGAGAAAAACTAAACAGAAATACTGAAGTTAACAGATGCTGTAAAGCAAATGATCCTAAAAGTTTATAGAACATTTCACCTAAACACAAAATAATATACCTTCACACCTTATGAAACTCTCTCCAATATTGACCACATATTCAAACATGAAGTAAGTCTCAACAAATACAAGAAAATTGAAATAACTCCCTGCATATTATCAGGCCACCATGGATTAATGCAGGCTAATCATCAAAAAAGGAAACAACAGACAGATTACAAACTCACAGAAGCTTAACAACTCTCTCCTATAAAAAGTGTATCAAGACAGAAATAAAGAAAAACACAAATGGCTCTTTAGAATTTTAGAAAAATGAATATACTGCCTAACCAAAATTATGCTACACAGTGATAAAGATGTTAAGAGGAATGTTCATAGCACTACTTGCCTACATAAAGAAATTGGAGTCATCTCATACTAGCAACATAACAGCATATCTGAAAGCTCTAGAACAAAAAGAAGTAAGCACACCCAAGAGGAGTAAATGGCAAAAAAATAATCAATCAAACTGATATATATAGTCAATAAAATAGAAACAAATGAATAATACAGAAAATCAATGAAACAAATAGTTGACTTTTTGAGAGAAAAAACAAACACACAAGATATCAAACTTTTATCAAACCAAGTAAAAGACTGAGAGAGAATATCCAAATTAATAAAATCAGAAACAAAAAAGTGGGTGAAATTCAAAAAGGCGTACTCAAAGAAGTGACTCAAGCTCAGAACAATAAATAAATGTGTGTTCTCCAGAGTATGCAAAACCTTTCTTCCAATGTTTAGACTAATTTTTTTTTAAGTTTTGGAATGCCTATCAAGTCTAGGTATTTAAAAAGAAGTCACCAGAAGAGGAGGGTTGAAATTGGCCTAAAGGTTGGGGGATAACAGAACACATGTGATGTGAAAGTAGTAGGGAGGAATAACAGGTTTGGAAGGCTTGCTGGGCATGGTCTGGGTGGGAAGGAGAGGGTAAAGTGAGGAGCTAAGATTTCCCAAACAAATAATGTAGGAAAATGCCAATGGAAACCTACTATTTTGTATGCACATTAAAACATCAAAAAAAACTTAATTAATAAAACAGTAAGTTTAAATGGAGGCAAAATACATGGCTAGATAACAAGAGTGTCAGGAGTCAATAGTTATTAAATGAAAATCTCAGGATCAAATGTGTGTGAGTCTGTGTGAGTTGGTGGTCAGGGAGGACCAAAAGGGGTCCCACAATAGTACAGCCTATTGGTTTCCACTAGAAGTACGTCTTAGGCTGCTATTGCTAAAGACACACGAGTTGTAGGACAGTGAGAAATTAAGTTGTCTGTTACTTGACATTTTCCACAGTGCTGGCTGTTTTTCAGAATGCTGGCAGTCTCTAAGCTGACAGGGAGAAAAGTCATCAGGGATCCTACACACCTATGGACCATATGATGAACAACAATGACTTTCCTCACAAGATGTGTTCACTAGTACTTCAGGAGCATGATGCTTACGGGGTGAACCATGCATCTTCTGCATGGATTTAAATTCTGCTTTACAGAAGGCAATTAATGGGTAATTCTGTAAACTGAGCCAGGAGCTTATGGTTGGCAAGGTCATGATTCACAGAGAAGAATTTAGTACTGTTGTTTTTTGCTGAATAGAAATGATGTCACATTCCTGTTGAATACCTATCCGTATAGTGCAGACCTCCTCTCAGCCTTTATAAGTGAAGAGTCTTTTTGTCATGGACAACAGTAATTGAAGAAACTGTTGGTGTAACTGTATAGAATGTAACTGTGGACTAGTCATCACTAACAGAATACTTTCCCTTCTAAGCCTCAAGGAACTTTGTGGAAGAAGAGTCAGAAATTATATGAGAGGTTTTGAAGGAATGGTATGAATCCATGCCTTCTGGACATAATGTAGAATTTGCACTTATGAACATAAGAGTTTATTTGAACAAGACCAGCACAAGATTTAAACCTTCACTCTTTCATTACGCATGAGGGAAAGTGGCTTATGGGCAGTTACTGGTACTAGGGGAAGGTATGTAATTTTTCTCAGCCGTGTAACTACTAAGTTGCCATGATCCACTAAATACTTATCCATTCATGCTAATGTGATCAGCTGTAATTAAGTTCAGCAAGTAAAAGATAATCAAGGTGTGAGTTTGTTGAGGTTTTCGGTGGGAGTGCTGGTTAGGTTTTGTCAACTTGTCACACAGTAGAGTCAGTTTTGGAGAACTTCACTTGAAGAGCTATTTCCATTAGACTGGCCAAAGATCATCTCTTGATTAATGATTGATGTGAGAGGGCCCAGCCCACTGAGGATGAGGCCACGCCTGGGCATGTGGTATTCATCTGTATAAGAAAGCAGGCTGAGAATCCCAGTAGGCAGCCTTTCCCCTTGGCCTCTGCTTCAGTGCTTGCTTCCTGGTTCCTGCTGTAGTTTGTGCCTTGCCTTTAGTGATGGACGATGAAAGAGGTGTGAAAGTCAAACAAACCCTTTCCTTGACAAACTTGGTTTGTGTTAGTGTTTAACAATGTTATTAAAAAGCAAATTAGAATAATGGAGATGGGCAGGTGATGAGAGTATATTGAGGGTTGAAAATGCCCAAATTTGAGTATGTAGGTAGACATGAAAATTTCCAAAATCAAAAGTAAAATTGCCTGTTGTAATGCTTTAACAAAATAAAAATTGCCTGTTGTAATGCTTTTAAAAAGTTTGACATTAAAATAAGTAAAAACAATGATAATTAGAATTGTTTTATATGCTTATAGACTAACCTCAGAGCCTGCTGGATTATAAAACATCTTTTTAAAAACATGTTCTTATGGGTCCACATTATTGTCCCTCTTCTCCTTATATACTTGTTGTAGTAGTAAAGCATACATGTAATGAATAAATCCATTTTTCCCATTTGTTATATGATTGATAGCATTTGACACCTCTCTTTAAAACAATTTTTTAATTGTTATTGTTGAATGTAATTGTCTTTGTTTTTTGGAGAAGTATATTTGACTCATTGTCACATGGAATCAATAATTATGATATCTTATAGAAAGTTTTCTTTATAATTGAGAATTTCATACATGTATACAATGAAAATAAAATGAAATCTACCTTCCTTTGCACCCTAATACACACTACTTCCAAACTTTTATTATAAACCACTACTTTCAGTTAATGCTGTCCCATATGTAAATATGATGGGAAAATGTCCTGAGTAGCTGGTATTACTACTCTTGGTGAATTGCACTAGATGCATCCATATATTCATACAATTGTTAATTATGATTTTCAGAAGTATAAATCCTGTTGAGATAATCTTTGTTTATGAGGCCTGAAAAAGAACACAGTAATGGCCTGGAAAAGTATGTGTTTTAAAAACAAAAGAGGAAGTTTCTTCTGGTTACATGTTTGTAGTCCAAGACAATCAACAATGAGGATTCTCTAGGGTGCATTTCCCCAAAGTCAAGGAGTTGGTTCATAATAAATAATGTCATCTTGAATACAGATTAAAATCCTGTGTCTTCCTCAAGATATTTATATGTTTCTTTCAAAATATTCTGATGGTTGCCTCCTTATTTAATTTCATTTTACAAGGATCAATTGCTGTCTTTATTTGAGAAACTTAAAACGTTTTACTTTTGAAGGATATTGTTCAAGTTTATTAACAAGAAAATGACATAATCTCAAAAACACATCAGGAAAATCTTGCTTTTGGTGAGTTTCTTGACACATTTTGAATCTTCCAGAAGGTAAATGAAAATCCTTAAAAACTGAGGGATGGTAGATAGAAATGTGAGCTGAGACAGTGGTATTGACTCACTGGAGTACATAGCATATGCTAGGGTGCTAAATTCTATGCCCCTTGTTCCTACCAATGTTGTTCTTTGTTTGAGCCATTTTTTATTGCTGTGTTATTAATATGAAGACTTTAAAATTAAATGTTAAATGTAAGTTGTGACAACATATTTGATTAATTCAGTGACATGAAGATCAACATACATGTGAATGTACACATAGCAGAGTAAAATATGCAGTGCACTTTAGATATTAAGAAACTACAGGTGCAAGGAAAATAAAGTAGTGGGAACAAGTGATATCTGTAGAAAAACTTCTTTTCCTGGAAGCCATGTGGAAAATCATGATTGAAAGATACTACTAAAAATTAAGAGGAAGACTAAGGATTATTCTGCATGATTAAAAAAAGATTAAATCTTGAGAATAAAAAATATGTCTGGATTATGTACTTCATTTTTTTTAGAAATCCAGTTAGAACATTTAATTTCATAAATATTATAACAAATTGTAAAAATTAATTAAAGTGTTACATCAAATATAAGTAAAAGTTTGATTGTAGTTTGATAACTTAGCAAGGACCTTTCATTGTAAATTACTGATTGGAATGAAATAAATGGAGATTGAGGGGCATTTGCACACATTTCTGTGTAGTTTTCATTTGTGGTGATATATTGTGTACCCTAATAAAATTTGCCTGAACATCAGAAAACAGAACAAGCCACTAGATTAAACATAGAGGCCAGACAGTGGTGGCACACACCTGTAATCCCAGTACTTGGAAGCACACATGCATTTAATCCTAGGAAGCAATGACTGGGCAGAAAAATGTATGTAAGGTGTGAGGAGACAGGAACTAAAGGCTTTTGAGCAGAAGCATCCCTTTCACCTGGAGGCTTTTTCAGCTGGAGCCTTTCGGGTGAGGTCTCAGAGGATTTCAGTCAGAGGTTTCATGGAATTGGTGAAGTGAGACATGGCAGTGGCTTATTCCTTTGTCTCTCTAATCTTTCAGCATTTACCTCAATATCTGGTACCGGGTATTTTTTTATTATAAGACCATTTTAGAATTTGTGTTACATTCATTAATCCTGATTTATGCCACCCTAGCCAGAAACTGAAACTCTGGAAAGATCCTAGTTTCCTCTGATGGTGAAGGAAAGCCCTAGGGAACTTCAGGTGATTTAGCCCAGAATCCTGGATAAGAAATCAGTAGGCATCAACGTTCAAAAGTGAATCTTAGTCATAAAATTACAAGAGTTGGTATACTTATTTGAAGCTCCCCTTTTATTTTTTTTATCTTGAATGTTATAAAAACTGGTTAGGCAGATTTATTCCATGCAGTAATCCCAGAGGTAGGTAAGGTATTTAATTTAATTAGTTACAAAGAATACTTTATTTTCACAAAATTATTTCATTAACATTATATCTCAATTGCTGTGCTTGTAGATTTTCCTATAGTTTATTGAGACAAAGTATTACACTGTAACTCAATCTAACCTACAACTCATTATTCCCTTGCTTGAGACTCCTGAGTCCTTGGGTCCTGAATATCCAGGACTGTGCTCACCTCCTACTTGGTTTTTTACCAAAGAAATAATGATGAGGATGATGACGATGTGTGTGTGTATCTTAAATTTCTACAGTGAGATGACAATTTAAAAAAAATAACACATTGTTCAACTTTCAATAGTATGTAGAAAGATAAGATAATCACAAATGTTTTGTATAATTTATGGAAACTAGAATTTTACTTTTGAAGGATTCTATGTATTCAGGGAGTGATGAATTAAGGCAAGTATGTGTCAGAGACTCAACAAAATAGTATACAAATTGATAATAATATGCAGATTAGAAATTAAGGTCAGAATGAATCTGGATTTACAATTTAACAATAAACTGATAATCTCTAATTTATCTAAAAATTCTTAGTGCAGACCAGTGAAATGAATGGATTCAAATAGCTTTACATTCTCATTTAATAGTTATATGACAAGTCATAAATTCATAGTAGATGCTCTAATTTATGTTTTTGTTGGATATGGCAGTTTTTTCCCTAGTGTTGTGGATCCAGATTTTTATATCTAGCCCAGGGCAATATTATGTGTTAAAAAAAAACACCCAAGTTGTGAGGGCAAAATAATGGTGGAGCTATGTGAAGAATTGGAGGAGGAAAGAGATGGAATTGATCAATACCTATGTACATACAGAATTATAAAACAATGAAAATAATATTGTATAGAGGCTCTGTCACTATGAGATATATATGTAATTAGTCTAATAAAGCAAATAAAAATATTACTACTACTAATAATAATACTAAACATCAATATTAACAAAGGCCTTCCTATGTTACACATTTGAATATGGAATTAATTTTGATGATCAGTGTAATGATTATTGTCAAAGACAAACTGAAGAGATTGTAGGTGTTAGCAGAGGAGCTTCAAGAAAAAGATGGGGAGACAATATTGTTAATGAGGATGAGAGTAAAGACTATAAAAATCATTAACAATTACTTGGTTTTAGACTGTATCCGTGTGGCTTTGATCCTGGTGTAAATCGAGAAGTTAACAAGATTAATGCCAGCCATCTTAAATACCCAAGTAAGACACTGTCTCAAATTTTTTTAAAAAGCAAAAAGAAGGTTGTGTAACTACATAGTCACAGGCTTGTCTAGCATTCGCAAGACCCTAGGATGAATCGATAGTAAAATAAACAAACAGGTGAACACAACACAATAAAACAAAACACCTTTATTATAAAGTATTGTGAATTTTATATGAGTCATTTTTATGAGCAGTTCCTATTATTTCATTTTCTTTGTATGCTATATGTATTTAACTTTCCTGGAGTCTTCTCAGGCATGAGAACATGAAAGCACTGATCTCATTGGTTTTCTGATTCAGCTGAATGTCCCATTTGCAATTATCTTCTATCATGGAACATTTCAAAAACTGAGAAACAACCATGAGGAATTTATATGCAATTCATATGATGAATTATTTTTATTCCAGGTGAGGACATTACAGGACTAAAGAACAGATCTAACTTGTAGAGCCATACAGAGTTTGAAGTGAAGAATATAAACTGAAGCAGAATACTAATGAGTTCAAGACCATCCTCTTTTTCTTTGTTATTTATGTCAAGTGTCATCTAAGCTGTCAAGTTCTACTGATCAAATTTCTTCTTTTTTCTTCCTGTTCTTTGTTTTTGTAGCTGGTAACTCATGGCACATGCAATGATAAACCAGAGTTCTGTGACCACATTTATTCTTGTGGGCTTCTCAGAATACCCACACCTCCAGTCACCACTCTTCCTTATGATCATGGCCATATACACAGTCACTCTGGTAGGCAACGCAGGCATAATTGTGGTCAGAAGGATCAATCCTAAGCTTCACACACCCATGTACTTTTTTCTGAGCCATCTTTCATTTTTGGATATATGTTATTCTAGTGTATTTACACCAAAATTACTGGAGATCTTGGTTGTGGAACAGAGAACTATCTCTTTAAAAGGTTGCATGGCTCAGTTTTTCTTTGGCTGTGCATGTGTGATTACAGAGATGTTCATGCTAGCGGTGATGGCCTATGACAGGTTTGTGGCTGTTTGCAACCCCCTGCTCTACACTGTGGCTATGTCTCATCAACTGTGTGCTCTCCTAGTAGCTGGAAGCTATATGTGGGGTGGTCTGTGTACTGTGATACTCACATACACTCTCTCAGAGCTATCTTACTGTGGACCTGGCATCATCGACCACTTTGGCTGTGAGTACTCTGCCATCATCTCTGTATCCTGTTCTGACTCCTCCTTCAGCCAGACGGCATGCTTAGTCATTTCTATATTAAGTGAAGGTAGTAGCCTTCTTATCACCATGGCCTCCTATGTCTTCATAGTCATTACTATCATCAAAATGCCTGCTAAAGGTGGACTCCAAAAAGCTTTCTCTACCTGTACTTCTCATCTGACTGCCATTAGCATCTTTCATGGAATCATCCTCCTTCTGTACTGTGTGCCCAATGCAAACAGCTCACGGCTCCTGGTTAAAGTGGCAACTGTGCTCTATACTGTCCTGATCCCCATGCTGAACCCCCTCATCTACAGCCTAAGGAACAAGGATGTGAAGGAGACAGTCAAGAGACTCATCAGCTCAAAGCTGCACTCTCACTCAATATAATACTGGTAGAGCTAATTTTTAATTTAATATGTATTAATTCATAACCTAAATAAACATCTTTTTCATGTACACTATCAACGAAATATTAGTGTTTAGTAAATATGTAATTATGTTTTCAATCCTGTATTGGATTTTGAATTGTGGCATCCTGATTGGTTTTTCTATAGTTTCATGCAAATGTTCTGTACTGATTCACTTCCATCGAGCAGTTAAAGAAAAGACATTTCAAAATCTCCACAATTAGCCCTAGGGAACTAAGAATGAAGAAGAAAATCTCTCCTCAGAACTCTAGAATGAAGAAGAAAATCTCTCCTCAGAACTCTATACCTGTGATACCCCTGAAATTTTCTTTAGGCTCTTTTACTGCATCCACATTTAAGTCTTCACAATTAACCCTTACCTTTTACTTGGAAAAATCTATAAAACAGATACTTAGTGTTGGATTTGTTGTAAATTAATGACATAGATTTGTTTTAATATATATATATATATATCCTCAAACATATTTTCAGTTTGTGTAATGTACGTATCTTTATTTTTTTTTCAGGGAGAGCATTTGCCACTTGTCAACAGATTATTGCTGTGCTCTTTCTTTCCTAGGGAGGATCATGTCTCCTGCTTTTGATTTTCTGAGTATTAAAAGATTCTATTTGATTCTGTCTTCCCTTATAACAAAGTTTCCCAGGAGTTTGAATTTTTCAATTGTGCCATTGATCACTTACTTTTCTTAGGTTGTCAAATCATCAATGAACAACAGTAGCTGCCTACTTAGTTGTTGAATCAATGAGAAAATAGTGTTTATTGTTGCATAAAATCTCACGAGTTTATTTCAATAAGTCATAATGTTTACATTTTTTGAGCTCCATGTACTGAAATTTTTCTTGTTAGTTATACTTAAACCTCTTTCATTTTTCTCAACCTTATTTAAGTCATAAATCTAATTTATCCATTTTGTTAGCTTGAAAGCATGCAATCTTCACTTTGGAACAAATTTTGTTCAAAAGACTTTCATCGCACTACTGATGAAAATGAGTCTCCTTGCAAAGCCCTTCCACTTGTCTTAGCTTTGTAAATTATTTTGAAAAAAATTTAGTACATGCCCATATTCTGAGAGAGAGAGAGAGATTTACTATTCATTAAGTTTGCAGGGCCTGGTAGAATGACCATGTTCTGGTAAAGGTCATATATCCAAGAATATACAGGCAGCAGAAATTCATCTTGTTTTTTTTTTTTTCTTTAAAGGGGAACATGGAAATTTGAGTGGGTATAGGGGAGAGAGTAGATTTGAGAGACATAAGTGAGTGTATATGAACACATGTATACACACACACACACACACACACACACACACACACACACCCCACAGGAACCAAACATATCTTATTGATATCTTTCAACATCAACAATCGTGATTCCCCAATAAAAAGACACTAATAGAATGGATGTGAAAATAGGACCCATTCTCAAAAGAGATAAGTTTCAAATAGTACCATGGATCCTGTCTGACTACCATGGATTAAAGATGAAATCAATACCACAGAAATATTAAAAAGCTTACAAATTTATGGAAACTGAAAAACTCACTACTGAATGAAAAATATGTCTAAGACAGAAATTTAGAAATAATTTAAATACTTTCTAGAACTGAATTAAAATGAAAATACAACATACCCAAACTCATGGGACACAGTGAAGGCATATATAAGAGACAAGTTCATAGCACTAAGTGCCTACCCCTAAAAATGCTCAGGACCAGATTGTTTCACTGTATATTTGTAACAGACTTTCAAATAAAGCCAACATTTCTAGGATTATCCCACAAAATAGAAACAGAAAGAATATTGCTGTGGGATGTTCTGTATGGCAAATGTGTTGCTCTGATTGACTAATAAATAAAACACTGATTGGCCAGTAGGCAGCCAAAAAGTATAGGCGGGACTAACAGAGAGGAGAATTGAGAGAACAGGAAGACAGAGGAGGGGAGACTGCAGCTGCCGCCAGGACAAGGAAGATGTAGGATACCAGTAAGCCATGAGCCATGTGGCAAAGTATAGATTAATAGAAATGGGCTGAATATAAGAGTAAGAGCTAGACAATGATAGGCCTGAGCTAATGGCCAAGCAGTTTAAATAATATAAGTGTCTGTGTATTTATTTTATAAGTGGGTTGTTGGACTGCTGGGGCTTGGCGGGACCAGGAGAGAAAACTCTCCAGCTACAGAATATTGCCCAATTCACTCTATGAGGCTACAGTTACCCTGACACTCAAACCACATAAAGACCCAAAACAGAAAGAGAATTATAGACCAGTTTTCCCTGTGAACATAAATGCAAAAATACTAAATAAAATACTTGTAAACCAAATCCATGGACACATTAAAATGTCATTGACCATGATCAAATAGACTTTATCCCAAAGATGCAGAGATGGTTCAATATACAAAAATAAATAAATGTAATCTACCATATAAACAAAATTAAAAAAGAAAAAAAATACATGACCATCTCATTAGAATCAGAAGAGACCTTTGACAATATCTAACACCTCTTCATGATAAAAGTCCTGGAGAGATTAGAGGTACAAGGGAGATATGTAGCAATTTACAGAAAGCCTATAGTCAACATCAAACTAAAAGGAGGGAAACTCAGAGCATTTCCACTAAAATCAGGAACAGGATAAAGTTTTCCAACTTCTTCATATTTATTCAATATAGTACTTGAAGTCTTAGCTAGAGCAGTAAAGCAACTCAGAGATATCAAGGAGATAAAAATTGGAAAAAAAAAGAAGTCAAAGTATTGTTACTTGTAGATGGATATTATAGTATACATAAGTTATCCTAAAAATTTGATCAGGGAACTCCTATAACTGATAAACACTTTCAGCAAGTAGCTGGATGATATATTAGCTCAAAAAAAATCAATAGCTTTCCTATATATAAACGACAAACAGAGAAAGAAATCAGGGAAACAAAAGCTTTCACAATAGAGTCAAATAATATGTCTTGGGTTAACTCTAACCAAGCAAGTGAAAGACTCGCATGATAAAAATCTTTAAGTATTGGAAGAAAGAACCTGAAAAAGATATCAGAAGATGAAAATATTCCCTATACTCATGGGTTGGCAGGATTAACATAGAAAAAATTGGCAATCTTACCAAAACCACTCTAGGGATTCAATGAAATACCTATCAAAATTATAACTTGGTTCTTTACAAAACTTGAATGAACAATTATTAACTTTTATGGAGAATCTATGTTTAATAAAAGGTACAAAAATAAAAAATAAATGAAAAAAATTAAGGTTCTAAAACTTCTTATTAGCTGTTGGTATTACTGTATAGGTTTTACATTTTGCTGGGTTTTTCTTTTTTTCTTTTTTTTTCTGTTTTCTTTGTTTCAAGACAGAGTTTTTCGTGTAGTCCTGGCATTCTTGGAACTCACTCTGGCTCTTTCAAATTCATGGCAAACTAATCTGGCCTCTAAATCATAGAGATATGCCTGCCTCTGCCTTCCAAGTGATGGGATTAAAGATATGGGACACCACCACCTAGCCTTTGACAGGGTTTATTGTGCAGTACATCACAATATATGAGTTTGGATTTACCTTCTGGCTTTCTTTTTTTTTTAACATGAGAAACTATTGATATAATCAAGTTTAATATAATAACATGGAATGCAAAAGATTAGAGACATTGCTAATAAAATATCTAACTGTTCTATTGTAAAAAATCATTTTTTTGTTTTTTTAAATTTTTTTATTAAGAGATTTTCTATTCATTTTACATAGCCTCAGAATCCCCTGTCCTCCCTCCTCCCACCCCCAGCCTTCCCCCCAACCTACCCCTCCATTCCCACCTCCTCCAGGCAAAGTCTCCCATGAGGAGTCAGCAGAGCCTGGTTCTTTCAGTAGAGGCAGGTCCAAGCCCCTCCTCCCTACACCAAGGCTGTGCAAAGTATCTCACCATAGGCACTAGGTTCCAAAAGGCCAGCTCATGAATTAGGGACAGGTCCTGGTCCCATTGCCTGGGGGTCCCCTAAACAGTTCAAGCTAAACAACTGTCTCACTTATCCAGAGCGCCAAGTCAAGTACCATGGGGGCTCCTCAGCTATTGGTCCACAGTTCATGTGTTTCCACTAGTTTGGCTAGTTGTCTCTGTACTTTTTCCAATCACGGTCTCGATATCTGTTGCTCATAGAATCCCTCCTCTCTCGATGACTCCTGGAGCTCTGCCCGGGACCTGGCCATGAATGTCTGCATCCGCTTCTATCAGTCACTGGATGAGGGTTCTATCATGACAGTTAGGGTGTTTGGCCATCTGATCACCTGAACAATGGATAAAGAAAATGTGGTACATAGACACAATCGAGTACTACTCAGCAGAGAAAAACAATGACATCATGAGGTTTGCAGGCAAATGGATGGAACTAGAAAATATCATAATGAGTGAGGTAACCCAGACTCAGAAAGACAAACATGGTATGTACTCACTCATAAGTGGATACTAGATGTAAAGCAAAGGATAACCAGACTGAAACCCACAGCTCCAGGGGGGCTACCTAGTAAGGAGGACCCTAGGAAAGACACAGGGATTGCCCAGTGATGGAGAAATGGATGAGACATACATGAGCAAACTGGGGGTGAGGGGGGTAATGGAGGGCAAGGGCTGGAGGAAAGAGAGCTTAGGGGAGTGGGAGGTTTGAGCTGGATCAGGAGCAGAGTGGGAGAACAAGGAAAGAGACACCATGATAAATGAAGACACCATGGGAATAGGGAGAAGCAGAGTGCTAGGGAGGTCCCCAGGAATCCACAAAGATGACTCCACCATAGACTACTGGCAATGGTCGAGAGGGTGCCTGAGCTGACCTACTCTGGTGATCGGATGGCTGAATACCCTAACTGTCATGATAAAAAAATCACTATAATAAATAAAATAGGACAATGATCAGAATAATAGAACCATCATACTCACATTAAATAGACCTTGAATTTTCTTTTTCTTTTTTTTTCACAACTGAGACTTTATTGGTTGAGTACACAGACATTTCAATTCTTAAAACATGAACCCAAACTCTAAGAGTCATACATTGTGTTCACGTACCCAAAAGAGCCATGTGTTGTTTCTCTTTGAACTTGTTCCAGTGATGTTCCATCCTAAACTTGGCAAGTTTTCCCTAAGACCTCACATAACAATCAAATGCTCACAATCCTTAATTCCACTGACTCACAATTTTATGCCACATACAGTACATATTCAAAATTTCAATCTTTCACAGCACATTATCACAATTGTTAGGAAAATGGACTGCCGTGACCAGAGACAGTTCTGACAGGGCAAGGACCGAGGAGTGGTTTTTTAGAATACAGTTCTACTAGAAACACAAGACCAGAAATAACTGAAAATATTCCAGACACAAATGCAGGGCCAAGACTCCAAATTACCATTTAGTATGCTTTGTGTTGTAGGATATAAAACTAGCCCCCTCTACGGAATGTTATGGTGACCCCCGAGACAGTCACAGCCTCTCCTGATTCAGTATCCTGCTATTTTCTGGTTGTACCAAAAAATAAACAACCAGCAAGTGATTTAACCTCTTAAAAAAATCATTTACACTTAAAAAATGGGATGAGGCGGGACTTTCTCCCACCTTTTAAAAATGTTTCTAGAGCTACTAAAAAACGCGCATTTACAAAATAGTTGATAAAAATATTACTCTGGATTGTACAAGAAGGGAGGCGGGGACACTGACAGACACGATGGATGGTTAGTTGGACTTGGCTTCTTTCTCTTCTACTTCAGAGGCTGGACTCTGGTTTTCAGCCTCTCCATTTTCTGCAGGCACATCTGTGGTTTGCTGGTCAGCCACCTCAGCCTGTTTGCTCTTTGCTCCCCTCTTCCCTTTTGTTTGCACTTTTTTGTTTGATGATTTATCCTTTCCCGCGGCCTTCTTCAGCTTCGTGTCCACCTTGGCAGGCGCGGGCTTGTCCTACAGCCTTGCGGAGCGCCGCTTGGGCTCCGCCTTCGCCGCCCTGTCGGCGCTAACCTTCCTCTTGGGCATCATGGAGGCGCTGGGTGGGAGGCACTGCGAGGCCGAACCCGTCACGGAGCTACACCGCCTCGGCAGCCACCTGACCTTGAATTTTCTTAATCACTATGGATGTCATGAATTTTCCCTTGTGTTAATATTTATTTGTATTAATATAGTTTTTGCTGAAAACTTTGATTATTCCTACCAGGATGCTTACTTCTTTCATCTTATTTTTATTTTTCACTAATTTCATTTTTTCATATTTATTATCTTTGCTTAATTAAAATAGAATTGTATCATTGTCCAGCTGTGTTGTGAAATATTATTTTAAGATGTGTTATATTTGTTTATGCTGTGGAATATTTGTTTAATGATACAAAGATGTGTTGTATTCTTTTCTGTTGCATTTGTTTAGCTCTGTAAAGCTGTGTTACTTTGCCTGTCTAAAATATCTGATTCGTCTAATAAAGAGCTGAACAGCCAATATCTAGGCAAGAGAAAGAAATAGGTGGGGCTGCCAGGCAAAGAGAATAAATAGGAGGAGAAATCTAGGCTCAAAAGAAGAGAGAAGAAAGAGGAGAGAAAGGAGAGGAGAACACTAGGGGCCAACTACCCAGCCACATGGCCAGCCACAGAGTAAGAAGGAAAGAGAGGTACATAGAATAGAGAAAGGTAAAAAGCCCAGAGGCAAAAGGTAGATGGGATAATTTAAGAAAACCTGGTTGTAAACAAGCCAAGCTAAGGCTGGGCATTCGTAAGTAAGAATAAGTCTCCACATATTTATTTGGGAGCTGGGTGGAGGGCCCCCAAAGAGTTAAAAAAAAAAAAAGAACAACTACACATCCCCAGTTCCCTTTCAACTACACATCCCCGGTTCCCTTTCAAATTCATGGTATCTTCGTCTTTAGTTATATATTTGCAAATAGATAAATAGATGCAACCTGATGCATCAATTTAATGTTGATTCTCTACATAATTTGTGGCTGACCACTTGTGATTGGAGAAACGTGTAGGAGGCTTATCTCTAGGGAACTGATTATCCCTCTCTTGGTAGTCTTTTATTGCCTATAGCTCTTCAACTAGAGTTGTGGCCCAGTGAGATTTCCCCCATTTGATATGATATGCCAAATAGTATTGTCATTATTTAGGTAATTTAAGCAACTACATTGTTGAGATTTCGTGGGTATAGCTCCCCTGTCATATCTAGAAGACATAGTCTTATAATAGATTCCCCCATCTTCTCTTACTATTTTTTTTTCATTTCACTTTTCAGTATGTTTCTTGAGCCTTAGATGTTGCGGTTGTGTTGTTGATGTATCCACAGGGGCAGGGTACTGTCACAGTAATTTGTTCTATGCATTTTCATTATTTGCGGCTTCTGTAACTGTCTTTTTCTGGTACAAATGCTGCTTCATTAATGAGAGAGAAGAACTACACTCAACTGTTAGTGTGAGCATTAGCATTGAGAATGCAGTTAATAGATCCTGCCCCCAGACTTCCCTTCTGGACAAGAGGTGAGTGTACGGGCTCAGCCTAGATCCCATCCCTGGGCACCAGCCACTCCGGGGAAGACCTGCCCAATGTGGCCCCAAGTTCTGGCCACCGGGCAGGTTCCCTTCTAGCCCTACCAGGAAGGCTCCCCTTCTCCAAGACCCCCGGCAGACCCCGCAATCTCCATGCCCTGCCCCCACGCCCATCCGCCCGAGACACCAGCCACTTCCTGAGACTTAGAGACTGGCCCCCAGCTCTCATCCTGCCCTGGACTTCCCTTCTGGACAAGAGCTCCCATCCTGCCCCAGACTTCCCTTCTGGACAAGAGCGCCCATCCTGCCCCGGACTTCTTGTCTGGACAAGAGTTCCCATCCTGCCTCGGACTTCCTGTGTGGACAAGAGCTCGCATCCTGCCCCAGAGTTCCCATTTGGACAAGAGAGCTCCCATCTGGACAAGAGAGAGAGAGAGAGACTTCCTGAATCTGTCAGTTCTGTCTGGACCAAGTGCGCTGATAAGACCAAGAACGAACCACAAGGAGATGGGCAGATGTCAAGGCAGAAGTACATACAACAAAATGAAGAGCAATACAGCATCACCAGAACCTAGCCCTCCTCCAACATCTAGACGTGAACACCAAAAATTAGAAGAAGCAGAAGAAAACAGCCTTACGAATAACATCTTGAAGAAGGTAGAGGCTTATATAGAGGAAAAGACAAAAAAATGGGAAGAACGCTATAAAAAACTAGAAGAAAGGACAATTAAAGTAGAAGAAAACAATAAAGTCCTGGAAGAAAACAATAAAGCACTGAAAGAAAATCATGAAAAAGCAATGAAACAAATGAAAGAAACAGTCCAAGACCTGAAAAGGGAAATAGAAAAAATGAAGAAGACACAAACAGAGGGAATGCTGGAAATAGAAAATCTGAGTAAATGAACGGGAACTTCAGATGCAAGTATAACCAACAAAATTCAAGAGATGGAAGAGAGGATCTCTGGCGTTGAAGATACGGTAGAAGAAATAGATTCATCAGTCAAAGAAAACACTAAAGCCAACAAAGTCATGAACCAAAATGTCCAAGAAATTTGGGACACCATGAAAAGACCAAAGCTACAAATAATAGGGATAGAAGAAGGAGAAGAATACCAACTCAAAGGCACTGAAAATATATTCAACAAGATCATTGAAGAAAACTTTCCCAACTTAAAGAAGGAAATGCCTATGAAGATACAAGAAGCCTATAGAACACCAAACAGACTAGACCCCCCAAAAAAGTCCCTTTGCCACATAATAATTAAACAACTAAATGTACAGAATAAAGAAAGAATATTAAGGGCAGCTAAGTAAAAAGGCCAAGTGACCTATAAAGGCAAACCCATCAGAATAACACCCGATTTCTCAAAGGAGACTTAGAAAGCCAGAAGGTCCTGGACAGAGGTAATCTGCACTAAGTGACCATGGATGCCAGCCTAGACTAATATACCCAGCAAAACTTTCAATCATCATAGACAGAGTGAACAACACATTCCAAGACAAAGCCAGATTTAAACAATACTTATCCACAAACCCAGCCCTACAGAAAGCACTAGAAGGAAAATTCCAACCTAAGGAAGTCAGATACACCCTCAAAAACACAGGCAATAGATAAAGCCACAGAAGTAAACAACAAAGAAGAGAAGTACACACATACTACCACCAAAAAGTAACAGGAATGAACAATCACTGGTCATTAATATCCCTTAATATCAATGGACTTAATTCACCTATAAAAAGACACAGGCTTACAGAATGGATACGAAAGCAGGACCTATCTTTCTGTTGCATACAAGAAACACATCTCAAATTCAAAGATAGACACTACCTAAGAATAAAAGGCTGGGAAAAGTCTTTCCAATCAAATGGTCTTAAGAAACAAGCGGGTGCAGCCATCCTGATATCCAGCAAAATAAACTTCAAACTAAAATCAATCAAAAGAGATCAAGAAGGGCATTACATATTCATCACAGGAAAGATCCACCAAGAGGAAGTTTCGATTCTGAACATTTATGCCCCAAACACAAGGGCACCCACATATGTAAAAGAAACATTACTAAAGCTTAAAACACATATAAAACCCCACACATTAATAGTGGGAGACCACAACACCCCACTTTCACCACAGGACAGATCTCTCAAATCGAAACTTAACAGAGAAATAAAGGGCTTAACTGATGTTATGACTCAAATGGACTTAATCGATATCTACAGAACATTCCATCCTAACAAAAAAGAATATACCTTCTTCTCAGCACCCCATGGAACCTTATCTAAAATCGACCACATTCTTGGCCACAAAGCAAATCTTAACAGATATAAAACAATTGGAATAACCCCCTGTGTTCTATCAGACCACCATGGTTTAAAGTTAGATTTCAACAACAACAAAAGCTACAGAAAACCTACAATCTCATGGAAACTGAATAATGCTCAACTGAATCACCAATGGGTTAAGGAAGAAATAAAGAAAGAAATTAAAGACTTCCTACAGATCAACGAAAATGAAGACACCATGTACCCAAACTTATGGGACACTATGAAAGCAGTGCTAAGAGGGAAATTCATAGCACTAAATGCCCACATAATGGCTTAACTACACACCTGAAAGCTCTAGAACAAGAAGAAGCAAAGTCTCCCAGGAAGAATAGACCCCAGGAAAATATCAATGTGAGAGCTGAAATCAATAAAATAGAAACAAAGAGAACAATACAAAAAATCAATGAAACAAAGAGTTGGTTCTTTGAGAAAATCAACAAGATAGACAAGCCATTATCCAAACTAACCAAAAGACAGAGAGAAAGAGCATCCAAATTAACAAAATCAGAAATGAAAAGGGGGACATAACAACAGACATTGAGGAAATCCAGAGAATCATCAGGTCATACTTCAAAAACCTCTACTCCACAAAACTGGAAAATCTAAAAGAAATGGATAATTTTCAGCATAGGTACCACATACCTAAGTTAAATCAAGACCAGATAAACTATTTAAATAATCCAATAACTCCTCAGGAAATAGAAACAGTCATTAAAAGTCTCCCAACCAAAAAAAGCCCAGGACAAGATGGTTTCAGCGCAGAATTCTACCAGATCTTCAAAGAAGAGTTAATACCAATACTCTCTAAATTGTTCCACACAATAGAAACAAAAGGAACATTACCAAACTCCTTCTATGAGGCTACAATTACCTTGATTCCTAAACCAAACAAGGATACAACAAAGAAAGAGAACTACAGACCAATCTCTCTCATGAACATTGATGCAAAAATACTCAATAAAATACTGGCAAACAGACTCCAAGAACACATCAAAACAATTACACAACCATGATCAAGTAGGCTTCATCCCAGGGATGCAAGGGTGGTTCAACATACGAAAGTTTGTCAATGTATTACACCATATAAACAAACTGAAAGAAAAAAACCACATGATCATCTCACTAGATGCAGAAAAGGCATTTGACAAAATCCAACACCCCTTCATGATAAAGGTCTTGGAGCGATCAGGAATACAGGGAACATACCTAAACATAATAAAGGCAATTTACAATAAGCCAACAGCCAACATCAAATTAAATGGAGAGAAACTCAAAGCAATTCCACTAAAATCAGGAACAAGGCAAGGCTGTCTGCTCTCCCCATACTTATTCAATATAGTACTTGAAGTTCTAGCCAGAGCAATAAGAAAACATAAGGAGATTAAGGGGATACAAATGGGAAAGGAAGAAGTCAAGCTTTCCCTATTTGCAGATGACATGATAGTATACTTGAGTGACCCCAAAGATTCAACCAAGGAACTCACACAGCTTATAAACACCTTCAGCAACATAGCAGGATACAAGATCAACTCAAAAAATCAGTAGCCCTCCTATATACAATTGACAAAGAGGCTGAGAAGTAAATCAGGGATACATCACCCTTTACAATAGCCACAAATGACATAAAATACCTTGGGGTAACACTAACCAAGCAAGTGAAGGACCTATATGACAAGAAGTTTAAGTCCCTGAAAAAAGAAATTGAAGAAGATGTCAGAAAATGGAAAGATCTCCCATGCTCATGGATAGGCAGGACTAACATAGTAAAAATGGCAATTTTACCAAAAGCAATCTACAGATTCAATGCAATCCCCATCAAAATACCAACACAATTCTTCACAGACCTGGCAAGAATAATACTCAATTTCATATGGAAAAACAAAAAACCCAGGATAGCCAAAAGTATCCTGTACAATAAAACAACCTCTGGAGGCATCACGATCCCTGACTTCAAGCTCTACTATAGAGCTACAGTAATAAAAACAGCTTGGTACTGGCATAAAAACCAACATGTGGACCAATGGAATCAAATTGAAGACCCTGACATTAATCCACACACCTATGAACATATAATTTTTGACAAAGAAGCCAAAATTCTACAATGGAAAAAAGAAAGCATTTTCAACAAATGGTGCTGGCATAACTGGATATCAACATGTAGAAGGCTGCAAATAAACCCATATATATCACATGCACAAAACTTAAGTCCAAGTGGATTAAGGACCTCAACATAAATCCAGCTACTCTGAACCTGCTAGAAGAGAAAGTAGGAAGTAGTCTTGAACGCATTGGCATAGGAGATCACTTCCTAAATATAACACCAGTAGCACAGACACTGAGAGAAACAATCAATCAATGGGACCTCTTGAAATTGAAAAGCTTTTGTAGAGCAAAGGATATGGTCAACAAGGCAAAGCGACAGCCTACAGAATGGGAAACGGTCTTCACCAACCCCACATCTGACAGAGGACTGATATCCAGAATATATAAGGAACTCAAGAAATTAGACATCAAAATGCCCAATGGTCCAATTAAGAAATGGGCAATAGAACTAAACAGAGAATTCTCAACAGAGGAAACTCAAATGACTGAAAGACATTTAAGGAATTGCTCAACATCCCTAATTATCAGGAAAATGCAAATCAAAACAACTCTGAGATACCACCTTATGCCTGTCAGAATGGCTAAGATCAAAAATAGTTAAAACACCTTATGCTGGAGAAGATGTGGAGCTAGGGGAACTCTCCTCCACTGATGGTGGGAATGCAAGCTTGTACAGCCTCTTTGGAAATCAATATGGTGCTTTCTTAGAAAATTGGGAATCAATCTCCCCCAAGATCCAGCTATACCACTCTTGGGCATATACCCAAGGAATGCTCAATCATACCATAAGGGCACTTGCTCAGCTATGTTCATATCAGCATTGTTTGTAATAGCCAGAACCTGGAAACAACCTAGATGCCTTTCAACTGAAGAATGGATAAATAAACTGTGGTACATATACACAATGGAATACTACTCAGCAGAGAAAAACAATGACATCATGAGGTGTGCAGGCAAATGGAGGGATCTAGAAAAAAATCATCCTGAGTGAGGTAATCCAGACTCAGAAAGACAAACATGGTATGTACTCACTCATAGGAAGATACTAGATGTGGAACAAGGATGACTGGACTGCTACTCACATCACCCGGGAGGCTACCTGGAAAAAAGGACCCCAAGAAATACACGGGGATCACCCAATGACGGAGAAATGGATGAGATCTTCACAAACAGCCTGGACATAAGTGGGGGAAATGAAGGGCGAGGGTCGAGGGAAAGAGAGCTTGGGGGAGCGGGAGACCCCAGCTGGATCAAGAACAGAGAGGGAGAACAAGGAATAGGAGACCATGATAAATGAAGACCACATGAGAATAAGAAGAAACAAAGTGCTAGAGAGGTCCCCAGAAATCCACAAAGATACCCCCAGAATAGACTGCTGGCAATGGTCGAGAGACAGCCCGAACTGACCCACTCTGGTGATGGGATGGCCAAACACTCTAATTGTCATGCTAGAAACCCCATCCAATGACTGAGGGATCTGGAAGCAGAGATCCATGTCTAGGCCCCAAGTAGAGCTCCAGGAGTCCAATTAGCGAGGAAGGGGAGGGTCTATATGAGCGAGAATTGTTGAGACCAAGGTTGGATAAAGCACAGGGACAAATAGCCAAATGAATGGAAACACATGAACTATGAACCAATGGCTGAGGGGCCCCCAACTGGATCAGGCCCTCTGAATGGGTGAGACAGTTGATTGCCTTGATCTGTTTGGGAGGCATCCAGGCAGTGGGACCTGGTCCTGTGCTCATTGCATGAGTTGGCTGTTTGAAACCTGGGGCTTATGCAGGGTCGCTTGGCTCGGCCTGGGAGAAGGGGACTGGCCCTGCCTGGACTGAGTCTACCAGGTTGATCTCAGTCCTTGGGGGAGGCTTTGCCCTGGAGGAGGTGGAAATGGGGGTTGGCTGGGGGGAAGGGGAGGGAAGTGGGAGGGGAGAGAACTTGGGAATCTGTGATTGATATGTAGAACTGAATGTTATTGTAAAATAAAATAAAATAAAAATAAAAATAAAAAATAAATTAAAAAAATAAAACTGCATCTCTTGGTAAAGGCACATTTGCCACATTTCTCCATTGGAAGAGTATCCTTTTCCCTTTGCAATCAATAAATAATCTGTAGAGTTACCATGAAAAAAAAAAGAGAATGCAGTTAATAATATTACTATTATAGGAAATTGGCATTAGTAGTTTCTCCTCTGAGATCCCTGACCCACTAACCTTGAGTGGTTGGATAGGTTTCCACATCAAGGCACAATTTCACTAGTAGTGAGAGGACTTAAGTCCAATCTGATAGCTGTTGGTTAATGCCAAGAAACAAGTGCAGCTACTGCACCCTTGCTTTGCTATGCTGGTTACTGTCGTGGTAAATTGGCATCTCAGCTAGGCCGGACTTTTGACTGCTTTTGTTCCTTGGCAGATTACATAACAGATTATGGTAATATGAAATGCTACCTCCTCCTCTTCAGGGAGGCATTTAGGTCATATCCAGCTATAGTCTTCTAAGTCTTAAATCTTAAGTGTACCATGTATTCAGCAATGAAGACTTATCTCAAACCCTTAGAGGAAACCAAAGTCAACAGCAACAGCCTATATTTCTTGGGAGCCTCCTAGACTCTCCTGACTAATAACTCAAATAGAGTTTTCTCATGTCTTGTATACATATATTCCATACATATTTTACATTGTATGTAAAATTGGCTGACTACAAAATAAGATTCCTTATCAATTTTCAGTCATCCTTAGTGTTATTTATTTATCACCTTTCTTTTCCTTCTGTACTGTCCACCTTCCCAGCATTAGTCAGGGTTCTTTAGAGTAAAAATGCACAGAACATATATACATGTATATATAAATGGGATTTATTAGAATGACTTACAGATACTCTAACAAGATAGTCTACCAACAGAAGTTTGAAGGATCCAGTAGTTTTTCAACCACAGTACTTGAAAGACTAACAGCAAAGGCCTTGTGTAATATAATACTCTTTATGTCTGATATTATAAAAAAATAAACAATATAAGTCATATACAAGTAAATGTATAATATATAGTTTATATGAAAATATAAACAAATAAATTCCAAAGAATCAGAAAGTGTTTTACAGCATTCTAGAGACTGAGGGTAAATAAGAAATTGCATTGTATATTTCATATTGAAGTAATGCATGTTCTGGAAATACAGAGAAGTAAAAATAGAATTAAAGTAATGGAATAACCAAACTAGTGCTTATTTTCAAAACTGTATGAATTTCATTGCATATGAATTACATCTCAAAATTGCATCACTGAAAGTTATAAATAATCCAATAAAGGATTTAAGATAATGGTTCAAAATGAAATAAATACAGGAAAATTGTTTATAATGTTTAAGTATGAAAACATTTTAGTTCATTTCAGTTTGGAATACAGATAAATTTTTATAGTACATATTACACTCATATCAATTATATTTTAGAGTGTAAAATTAATTTTCAGTTTCTATCCTGACACAGATCAGCAGGATGACTGTCATCAAGACTTGAGCTTAAGCTTTGCCTATGATGTTCATGCATTCACTAGGGATATACAGAGCCAGATACATAATAAATTAAATGTGTTCATTACACCAAAGCCCTAGGGATGGTGCTTCAGAGATATAGACCCCAAATTTTCACTGGCACTAAAGAACACCAGCACGAAAGAGCACCAGCTGCCTAATATTCATACTCCATTGAACTGTTCACCTCAGGTAAGTTTCAACATTTAAAAGCACAAGGTTAAAATTATTGATCTTCTTTGGAAAACAATAAGAGATGTATCCATGAATCAATTTCTCTCTGTTTATTTATATTAATACATTTTGAAGTGTAATGAATAGATGAAAGTATTTTCTCAAAACTAGAAGACTTTAAACAAAATTGTTAACATTTTCAAAGTAATATTTTTTAAATGTATCTTAATCTAGGTTCATAAGAACCCTTTGCTTATTTGACCATCATGAAGATATGCACATTGATTGAAGTTTTTGCTGGTGTTCTTTGTTAATGATTCCTTTTTTTAACAGGTTATGAAAGTACCACTTTATAAATAAAAGTGTGATAATTCAACTTCACTTCAATACCATGTAAGTCATAAATTATACTTATTGAGCCAAAAAAATAAAAACAGTATTCAATATATATCCATCCCTGTTTCTCACTCCCCATATTTCATTTAAGGGTCTAAATTTAAGGGTGCAAATGTATCTCATACTAAAAGACAAGCATATACAGCTCTGGAAATTTCATATTTCTTTATTCTCTTTTCAAATTCAAAATAAAATTTTTTATTTAAGAACTTGACATAAAGCAAATATAAGTGTATTAAGTTGTAGATTTTCCAATTTGTTTTTAATATGTCTCTTTGAGTGATCGGATTCTAATAGTTTCTGTCTTGACCATTCTTTGAAGCAAACATAAACAAGTGAAAATAAACATATTCTTCATTGAAAATCTGATTTGCTTCCTTTATTATTGAATGTTATAGGCTACATAGCATCAGAATAAAATGATTTTAATTTTCACCAGCCAGTGACATAAACTTTCATTGGTTTTTGAACTGACAAAAGTTTTGTTCAGAATTTGGAGAATCTGGATACCTATAATTAATATTTTGTTCAAGTGGATGTTTTAAATTATGAAAAAAATCTAACATTTTATTTTATACCCTTGTAACTCTATGATTGCTGTTTTGTCCACCTATGTTGAAGATTAAGTAAGTTTCAGTAAATCAAAATATATTTGCAAAGGGAAAGAGAGATTAAAAATGTTGAAAATATAAGAAGTTACATATTTCACAGTGGTATCTGGATGTTACACCTCATGACAAATTAACCCTAAGACTATCAGATAGTTTTTATTATGATCAATATCATAAAGATACACTTACAAAGTAAAAGATAACTGGGTAGATTTCTCAGGGAACAAAATTCAGAGAATGAATTATTTTCCTTTTTATAGATAACTAAGAATACATCTACCAATTTGGGAAATATCTTTTAAAATTTACACAAGAAGAAAGAAGAATGGATAGGGGAAATTGTTCCTCTGTGGATGAATTCATTTTCTTGGGAATTACCAATAACCCTGGCACGAATGTAGCCCTGTTCACCACATTCCTACTGGTTTATCTCATTACTATTCTGGCCAATCTTGGGATGATCATTTTGATTAGAGTGGACTCTCAGCTCCACACACCCATGTACTTTTTTCTCAGCAACCTCTCTTTCTGTGACCTCTGCTATTCCACAGCAATTGGACCCAAGATGCTGATGGATCTCTTAGCTGAGGAGAAATCAATTCCCATGGTTGGTTGCGCTCTGCAGTTTTTGACATTCTGTGTCTTTGCGGATTCTGAGTGTCTTCTGCTGGCAGTGATGGCCTTCGATAGGTACCAGGCCATCAGCAACCCTTTGCTCTACACAGTGAACATGTCTGGCATGGTGTGTTCCATGCTTATGGCGGGGGTTTACCTGGTGGCAACAACAGACGGTTTAATACACACAGCCTTGGCATTCCGTTTATGTTTTTGTGGGTCCAATGAGATCAACCACTTCTTTTGTGATTTGCCTCCACTCTACCTCCTCTCCTGCTCAGACATACAAGTCAATGAACTGGCCTTGTTTACTGTTTTTGGTTTCATTGAACTGAGCACCGTCAGTGGAGTCCTGGTCTCTTATTGTTACATCATTTTATCAGTCCTGAAGATCCGTTCTGCTGAGGGGAGGTTCAAAGCTTTCTCCACCTGCACCTCCCATCTAACCACAGTTGCCATTTTCCAAGGAACTGTACTCTTCATGTATTTTCGGCCAAGTTCTTCCTATTCCTTGGATCAAGACAAAATAACCTCTCTGTTTTATACTCTTGTGATTCCCATGCTGAACCCTCTGATTTACAGCCTGAGGAACAGGGATGTGAAAGAAGCCATGAAAAAACTGAAAATAAAAATGTGCTCCTAAACAATTGCATTACATGTGCATGTTTACTTATAAATAATGCTTTTTTTTCTGGGAAATATATTGATGACATAGAATAAAACTGTAATTTTCAGTTTAAATCAGAAAAATGTTTGTTTGTTCTAACAACAAAATGCAATAAATAGAGCAGACCTCAAAATGTGGCATGTTTCAGTGTATGTTTAATATTAATTGTTATGAATTATGCATGCATGGGAAACCCCCAGCTGGCAGGGTTAGGGTACTCCACGGGTGCAGGGAACCATGCTGGTATGCTGGGCAGATGCAGCAGCCCACAGGACACAGTCACTCACAGGAGACACAGTCACTCACACTCAGGCACTGCATCCATGTGGAGAGAGTTTATTAGAAAGACAGAAAGAGAGGAAAGAGGGAGAGAAGAGAGAAGGAGAGAGAGGAAGACAGAGAGAGAGAGAGGGCAAGGGTGCACATCTCATGGAATGAAAAGGCAGAAGAGAGAGAGAGAGAAGAAGAAGAA
>CABHPP010124857.1:2302-36655 GCA_902168425.1 Peromyscus attwateri | reverse complement strand
AAAAAAAATAATTTTCAACATCTGTGGTAGTCTTTCTGTTCCAGATTAATTACACTGCTTGTTTATTGGTGCTGACCAGAATTTGCAGTCCTCTGAAACATCCGAGGACTATGCTTGGGACATCGTAAGTGTTTTTCTGTGTGTTTAGCCCTCAAGTCTCATGCAACTTTATCTCTGTCACAGCCTGTCTTTCATAATTTATATTTCGCACCCAGATTGTCCATTTATTCCCTTGCCTTAGACTTCTTGTTTTTCCTATGACATGGAGCAGTGTGCAACCTCCTCATCCTCATTCAATATTGCTTTTAAGAGCTAGCGTGTTAATACGCAGTCCTTGCGCACGTACTCATCATTCAATCAAACTGATAATATAAATGAAAATCCAAATGTGCTGTTTAATCATCTGGAGAGGTTGATAATTATTTTCAATCAACTAGGACTGCTCTGCTAGTTCAAAGAATTATTAATGAGGGCCAATTTTGTTAATAAATTGTGAGTGGGGCAAATATTAGGGATAAGCACTCCAGAAGCTGGTGCCCACACCCCAATGAAGCTCGCTCATACCAGCCTCTTAGTGAGCCAAGATGGTGATCCCCATTCCCTTCATCCTAATATCTAGAAGATACCTTTCTGTAGCTGGATTCTTGGCAGAGATAAATAGAAGAGAACCTCGGAGGTAGTTTTGCCTAAAATAGCCCAATCTGGAAATGAGAAAATTCCAAGCCCTTTGCCACATACAGGGCAGGCACAATCCTTATCCAAATATCTAGTCAGTCTTCAAGCACAATCCCAACCCCAGCACCTGGTGAGAATTCAGAGTCATTCTCCATTCCCCACTAGTGCTTCCCGTGACCCCAAATGACTACACAGCTCCTGTTTGGGGGTCCAGGCTCACATCCCTTTCTTGGCCTCAAGAACTTCCCCCAAAGTCCAGCTGCACCCCCGGTCTTTTCCTCTTTGCCAAACACTCATGATCTTGGCCGGCTTTGGATTGTCTTTACAACCTATTTGCAATCTACCCCATTACCTGCAGCCTTCTGCCTCCAGGATAGGAAGATGGAGGCATGGCAGCCTATGCTGCAGCCCACTTCCTTCTTCCTCTTTATACTGAGCCCATAAGCACTTTAAGCTTTGTGGTTTTGCTGAATAATCACCAAGGGGGAAAAGGGTAAATGGCTGAGTAAGTCATAGCTAAGGTATGCAACTGTATAAGGACCCTGATGGAATGGCCGAATTCAATAACAAAGTTCTTTTGATCCCTTCCTACCTGCCCTTTAGGATCTAATAGTGACTGTCATCAGACTGCACTTCGTAGAGTATCTTGGGAGCCCCATTAGCTTCTCACTGTCCTTGGCAAATAGCTCGCTAACCTCTTCTTTTCTCAATAATGAGGGCAAATTTTTTTTAAATGGGCAATGTCCTCTCCTTGGGTAATTAGTATTTCTGGATAGCTCCACACATGTGGGTGATGTGCATAGCAATGTTCTCTTACCTGCACAGACAAAAGGATGGTAACACATACACACACACACACACACACACACACACACACACACACACCAGGTCAAACTCTACTAATGGATCCATTTAACAATGAGACTAGTTAGACTCCGCCCCCTCTCAGTTTTGATACCTTCCCACCACTGTTTTGATCAATGAAGATTTTCTGCTGTTACCTGATAATTCAGCATTTAGTCTCATGTTCTTGAACCAGCTCCCCGAAAAGGAAAACTAAGTAAACAGAGAAGTCTTGGTCTGATTGCTGAGCTGTACATGGTCCCTCAGCCTCTGTCAAGAGCCCTTACAAGACATTCAGAATGAGTTCTAGCCCACCCTTACCTTTCCAGTCTTACCAAACCTTGTTCTGGGCTTCATCTCTAAAAGGCAGCTTTAGAATTGACTTTCACTTCGAAAAATCAGCATTATGAGCAAATTCCAGCAATGTCAATGGCAGAGTGAGGAAGAATGTGTGATGCATTACCCCTACCTGGGGTTTCTGCTCAGAGATGGCCCTCTAGGCTGTGGAGCAAACTTCAGGACAGGTAGTCTGTGATGCTCAGGGTTCACCCCTTTGTGAAAGGACAGAGAAAAATACAGGTCAAATGCCAGTAGGGCGCTAGGTGCCTGGGAGCACAGCCTTTTTAAAAAATTTATTTATTTTACACCCTAACTGCAGTTCCCCTTCCTCCTCTCCTCCCAATCCCTCCCCACCACCTCCCCTCTGCCCCATCCCCACCTCAAGCACAGAGTCTTGATTCATAGTACCAAGGTTTCTGATATTGGGCAGGTTACTAAATTTCTTTGTACCTAATTTCTTCATTTATAAAATGAGCATACTAATATTGCATCTCACAAAATCTAAAATGTCCTCCATTGCTGTGGATTATGCTCATTGTTAATAAAAAAAAAAACTGATTGGCCAATAGCAGGGCAAGAAGAGATTGGGCAAGACATCCTGACACAGAAAGAATGATGGGAGAAGAAGGGCGGAGTCGGAGGAGTCGCCAGCCAGACAAAGAATGAGTTGGACACACAAAGTGGGATAGAGGTAAAAGCCACGAGCCTCAGGGCAATACATAGATTAATAGAAATGGGTTAAGCTGTAAGAGCTAGTTAGTAACAAGCCTGAGTTATTGGCCGAGCATTTATAATTTACATTAAGGCTTTGAGTGATTATTTGGGTGCAGGCTGTCAGGACAGGAAAACTCCAACTACATGCCATTGTAAAACATTATTTTATGTTTCAGCAAGAAATTTTAGATTGTTGTCTGTTAAACTATGCCACAGGCCTCTAATATGGCTCAGCAGATAAAGAGAGTCTGCAGCCAAGCCTGGAAAACTGAGTTCAACCCCAGGATCCCACATGGTAGAAGGAAAAAAACCAGCTCCCACAAGTTGTCTTCTAACCTTTATATGAGTCATTGAGTGTATGTGGCCACACATAAGCACAATAAACAATTGTAAAAAATTTGATTAAAAAGAAATAAACTATACCTTACCATCAAAAGCAAGACTGTTTCATTTTTCACAAATGTGGCAATGTGAAAGAAAGATATGGCTTACAGTCCATAAACTTTAGTAGCATGTTTGGGTTGCTAAAAGATCAAATGAGTTGCTATGAGTAACATGCTCAGAACACGGTGTGGCCCCTGTAAATGTAATGAAAGATTTTTCCTATCGGAGTATCATTAGTGTTATCAAGAAGTCAATGGAAACAAAAATGTTAAATATCTGACTCACGAGTTGAAGTTTTATTTTATTTTATTTTTCAGGACTTTTTTTTCCCCCCAAGACAGAGTTTCTCTGTGTAGCCCAGCTGTCCTGTAGACCAGGCTGGCCTGCCTCTGCCTCCTGAGTGTGAGTGCCCAAATTAAAGGCATGTGCCACCACCACTGGGCTCAAGTTGAAATTTAAAATTTCCTCATAAGACATATCCATGAACTCAAGAGTTTCCACACCAACATTTTTCAAGCTATTTTTCTGAAAATCATATGGGCCTTGGAGAATGCTCAGCTGAAGAAGTGGAGAGGAAGCTATTGGGGTGGAGGGTGAAGGCCAGCCACAGGAAATACTGTCACATCATCTAGAATTCAGCCCACACGGCTCTGTTTTTGTCAACTGAATGCATTATAACACAATACAAAGGTTTCATCTTAGTGATCTCCTTGTGCTAAAGACATAGTTTGTGGTGGTTTGAATAAGAATGGCTCCCATAGGCTCACATATTGGAATGCTTGTTCCCCAGTTGGTGGAACTACTTGGAAAAGATTAGGAGGTGTGGCCTTGTTGGAGGAGGTGTGTCACTGAGAGTGGGCTTTGAGGTTTCAAAAGCCCCCACCATTCTCAGTAGTGTCTCTCTCTCTCTCTCTCTCTCTGCTTCCAACTTGAGAATCAGGATGTGTTGCCAGGCAGTGGTGGTGCACACCTTTAATCCCAGAGGCAGGCAGATTTCTGTGAGTTCAAGGCCAGCCTAGGCTATGAAGTGAGTTCCAGGAAAGGTGCAAAGCTACACAGAGAAACCTTGTCTCAAGAAACCAAAAAAAAAAAGAGAGAGAGAGAGAGAGAGAGAATCAGGATGTAAACTCTCAGCTACTGCTCCAGTACCATGCCTGCCTGCCTACTGCCACGCTCCCCACCATAATTGTCATGGACTCACCCTTTGAACTGTAAACAAACCCCCAAATTTAATGCTTTCTTTCATAAGTTGCTTTGATCATGATGTCTCTTTACAGCAACAGAAATGTCACTAAGGCATGTTTGAACAGGTTGTACACAGCTAGCTTTAAACGAAGCCTTGAAAAGTAGGACCTCAGTGGCAGCTGTACAGAAACGGCCTTTCCCAATAGTTAACTAATTTCCACTTAATGCAAAGTCCAGAATTTGACGTTTTTCTTAGCCATTGTGCCCAGGTGACATGCTTCCCTTCTCTTCAGCAGCCTGTGTCATCATCCTTGGCAGTGACCACGGACAGACCACATCCATGGCCACAATCCCTAGGATATTTCTGTCTTGACTAGAGCTATTCAAATTTTCAAATCCAGCAGGGCAAGGACCATGGCGAGAAATTTAAATGTGATGGGAAAGTTTATACCCTAAACACTTCCGCGAAGGTTCCCTTAGCAACAGCTCCTGCCAATGTGCTCACCTTCACCATAGCTGTGGTTCCTCCGGCTCATTTCCCTGGAACAGTTCAGATCCCTCTCAGGACCAATACTTAAGCAAGAGTTGAAGCAGAAAACAAAACACACTGTAAATAGAGGCCTAAAGTCTTCTTTAAAGTAGTCATAGACTCCACTGAGATGCAGATCAGTGAAAAACCACAGGAAACATAAATGAGGAGCAACCAAAAATAAAATAATATACAGATGTAACATATATATATATATAATATACATATATATCTACCATAATGTGATTCAACTACTTAACAAAAGGATATCAGTGTGAAAAATAACATCTGAAAATGAAAACAACTATAACAGGGAGCTTTGAAAACACAAGATTCCATTTTTTTTTTTTTGTATTCTTGTCTGATACTGTTCTATTGTTTTTTTTTTAATTTAAAATGACACAATATCTCTAATGCTTTCATTTAACAAACACTGATACGTTGGATTTATATTTCCCTTTATTTATCATCTTTCTCCCACCTTCATCTCACATACACTTAGATGATAAATTGGCCCTTTAATATCTGTTCCTGTCTGTATGTTTACCGGGTCAGGCTCTTGGTCTATTCCATCCCATGCCTCTGTAAAATATGCCTATGTCCTTCTTGTAGATAATACACCTGAGTCTCACAAGACAAGCTTAGCTTTATACGTTTAACGCTGTATTAAATAAATTACAAAAAGAATCTTCACATCTTCTCAAGACAGCGTAACACCTGAAATCCAGGGCCACCGTTGAGAAAGGGATGCTGATGTTCATGTAGGATAAGTATAAGTGTACAGGTGGGGCTGGAGAGATGCCTCAGTGGTTAAGAGCACTGACTGTTGTTCTTCCAGAGGACCCAGGTTCAATTCCCAGTATTCACATGGTGGCTCACAACTGTCTGTAAGTCCAGTTCTGGGCACCTGATACCTTCATTCCAATGCACATAAAATAAAGTTAAATAAATTGTTTTAAAAAAAAATAAAGAAGTGTACAGGGCTAGACAGATGGCTTGGCTGTTAAGAGCACAATCTGCTCTGCTCTTGCAGAGGACCAGAGTTCAGTTCCCAGCACCCACACCAGGCAGTTCACAACTGCCTATAACTCCAGTTCCAGGGGATCTTGATGTCTTTTCTGGACTCCACAGACACCTGCACTCATACATACCCACACAGAGGTACACATGTATATACATAATTAGATACAAATCTTTTTTAATAAAAGAAGAAAAGGACCCAAGCATGGTAGTGCATGTTTTTAATCTCAGCACACAGAAGGTTAAGATGCACAGATCTCCGGGAGTTCAAGGTCAACCTGGTCTGCATAGCTAGTTCCAGGCCAGTCGTGGCTAGATAGTGAGACCCTGCCTCAAAATAAACAAACAAACAAACAAATAAACAAACAAACAAATAAATAAAGTGTACAAACAAAGCTAAATTAGAGAAGCATAACTCCTATGAGAGTAATGAGAAATATGGATTTATTTTGTACACACTAGGCCTTACACAAATAGAAAGCCAGCAAGTCTACATAAGATTGTGGCTTCCTTGCGCAGCTGAATATAATCTTTCTGTAAGCTGAGTCAGTCAACAAACAGTCCTGAAGGAAAGTGGGAAGTGACATAGAAAAGAATAGTACAACCTATAAGAATAAACTGGAAGGGCCGGGGAGATGGCTTGGAAGTTAAGAGCACTGACTGCTCTTCCAAAGGACCAGGGTTCAATCCCCACAGCACCCACATGGCAGCTCACAACTGTCTGTAACTCCAGTTCCAGGGTACTCAACACCCAGGGCAAAAAAACCAATGCACATAAAATAAAAAATAAAAATTGTAAAAAAGAATATACTGGAACCCATGGGGAGAAATAAGTGACGTCTGGCCTCTTCATCCATGATCAGGTCAGTTATGTGGCAAAAGCCAACTCACTTGACCATTGAGTTGTATTTCTGCCTGGCTCAAGTCTCAAAGAAGAAGGAGGGTCCAGTGATTGCTAGGAGAACCGTGGTCCCCAAGGTGAGCTGGCAGTATTAATATGTGTGTCCCACCATTGTGCCTGGAATAGCATATCTACCTTCTGAGGGCAAAATCCTACTGTTACTTCACTTTCACCTTCCAGACTTTAGCAAGTATTTCCTGTACCCAGACATAACTTCAATCCGTACGACAAAAAGGACCATGAGAAAGGGAACTGCAGTTTAGCAAAAACTGACACAGCACAAAGCTATACAACACACCTCTCCCCTTCTCTACCTACCCAGGAAGAGCCTGCAGGACCCACAGCTGTTGACATTCTAAATCCAACTTAATCCTGGGCTTGGTATGGCAGCCAATCTCCAGGTCCTGGGGTTATCAGCTGACTTGCTCCGGGCCTCATTTTCAGAAATTAACTTCAGGATAGAGAGCTCAAGCCGAAAGGCTGTATTAATAGAAAAGGAATACAAATCAAGCTCTGATACTGGGAGCTATTCAAGATCATACAAAAAGAGCCAGGTGTGATAACATTCAGGAGGCTGAGGCAGGTGGATCTCTGCATGTTCAAGGCTAGCCTGGTCTACATAATGAGCCCCTGTATCAAAAACCAAGTTCATGTCTTCTATAAAGTAACAAGCAGCTCTACCAGTAGCATATGAACTGATTTTCCAGCTTTCTTGATGATCTCTGTCCCACTCTTAAAGAAAACAACAAAAAGGAAGAGGCTAGGAGAGGGGGTATGCCAGTCTTGCTTAAAGAAAATAATCCTGGAGAAGCCAAACACAGGATTCCTCTCCTACAGTACAGAGCCTTTGGTAGAGACTGTCTTGAGAGAGGATGAAGAAAAAAGGTCAAAAGCAGTTATCAATGTGGCTTGACAGAGAGTTGCCATGCAACAGCCTCCAAGCTACACAAAATGCTGCCGCTGGACCAGATTCTGAGCATGATAAAGGTAAAGACAGCAGACCCAAGGAACAACATTCTCCCAGAGATGAGAAGCTGCCCTATCAGAGTGTACTTGAGAGCCTTAGACTAAAACAATGGGAGCCAGGCATGGCGGTGCACACCTTTAATCCCAGCACTCGGAGGCAGAGGCAGGCAGATCTCTGTGAGTTCGAGGCCAGCCTGGTCTACAGAGTGAGTTCTAGGAAAGCCAGGGCTGTTACACAGAAAAACGCTGTCTCAAAAAACTATAACCCAAACAAAACAAAACAAAAAAACCCAACAACAAAAAAGAATAATGTACAGGTATCCATTGAGAAGTCATGGAAAAAATCCTTCTCATCATCACCTTTATCATCATTCCATGACTCCTGCATGGCTCTCCAAATGGTAGGACTTTTGTCCTTACACAGTCATGGTCCAGCCAAACACCTTGTGGCCTAGAGTAACTGCAGATCACTGACCCAGGGAGCAGAGTTTGAGTGACTGGATGGGGGCCAAAAATGTCTTCACTTTTACTCTCCAGTCAGTGCAATAAGAATACTGGACTGTACAGGAAAATAACTATACTGAACATTGTGCTTCCAACCCTCTGAAAGGCAGGCTGCCCATTGTTATTTTGAAAACAGGACATTTTTGACATTCATGAGTTGGGTTGGGTTTTGTTTTGTTGATGTTGTGCCCTGGACAGTGATTATTTGCATACACCTGACTAACCACCGGTCAAATGAAAAGTCAAAGTCCTTTCACCAGAAATTTTGAGATTTCCTTTCTCTACCATAGGGGCCTCATCAGGAATGGCCTATTAGAACCAGCTGGATGGTTGTTCATAGTTGACAGCATGACCCCACCATCCACAGCTCCAGAGTCTAGGCATGGCAAAAGAAGTCTGATTCTGCAATGGATTATTTAGTTGAAGTTGAGAGAGAAACAGCATCCGTCTCTCCTCTCTTTTGGATGCAGAATGTCACCATCATCTCCTTCTGACCAGTTTCAGGAAGGCTTACTAACTGCATCTGCTCTTATTCTAAAGCAGGTAGCCAGATGGTTGGCCTGCTGAGTATCACATGGTTTCCGGAATATGCAATGAACCAACAATGTTAAATATGTGTATATGTGTATCTATGCTTTAAAATGATTGTTAGTAGGCATTGAAAAATATCAAGAGCAGCCTTGTTATGACATTCATACAACCCTAGTCAATTTACCCGGTTTTTCATATATCCCTCCATAATGAACTAATGAGTATTAAATGTATGTATTGTAAGTGGTAACAATTCTTCAAACCCAGTGAAAATGCCAGTCATTTCAGTATCTCATTAGCCTTCAAGCTTTTTCAATTCATATATTTTTATTAATGTTTATGATAGTATATAAAATTATGCTCATCAATACAAAATAAATCATTTTAGCTCATGAATATTTTATAAATTTTACAAAATATGACTAGCCATTCTGTAGTATTTTCTGCTACACCTTACTGGATAATATAAATTTTTTCTTTCTCCGGTTATATTTGGTTATTGAGAATTTCCTCTTATCTCATAATTCCTTTCCAAAGAGCCCCACCTTTAACAGTTAAATATAGATACCCAGAATTTGAAAAAAAATGTAGCAATGAAAATTGATCATTTATATTCATTAAAGATCATACAATTATATCTACTGTCATTGAAAGCTTGCTGTAATGCTAGGTGGCGGTTAGAATGAATGTGTTCTGCGGGCTGCTTCTGAATCCTCATTGCTCTTAGGTGGGGGTGCTGTTGTCTCAGAACCATTTGGTACCTAGCATGGGGTGCAGAGATATCAAGCAAATGGACACAGCTCGGATTTCAGACACGTTTCTTCTGACCCTGGAATCCGAGCTCTTGCCTCACAAACTAGTGACCTTTAACTTGGGGCGGGGGTTAGAGGTTGCTCTGAGGAATGTTAGTTATGAACCCTCTCCCAGGAGAACAACACACACACTCATTCCATACAGTTTTGAAGGGTTTTCCAACTCACCCTGAGGATCATCCAGAGTTTTCTTGGGGTCCATAAGATTTAAATTGTGGAAATCAAAGTTCAATATTTTCTTATATACCAAAATGTAGGGGCTTCATTGTGGATGATCGGAGCTAAGCTATGCAAATGAAAATGTTTATATGAATGTGGAGAAGAGTGTGACCCGGATACCAAACCATCTGCAAGGCCAACCAATGGCCAGAGCCAACGGGGCAGAATGTAGGGAACCCGCCCTGTGGTGTCTTGTTCGGCTGTTCCATGGTAAGGAGGGGTTGGTGTCACAGTATACCTAGAGAAGGAACTCCATGGAAAGAAAACCAGGCAGTGTAGTAGGCCAGAGCTCTCTGAGCATGGAATTGGACCCAGACACAGCTATGCAGATGCCCTGTTATGGATTCTGTGTGAATCCTGGGCCCTGCCCCCACTGACGCACTCTGTTCTCTTCTTAATGACCCGCCCTTCTTTCCTCCAGACTATGTCATACCACAAGGTCTCCTCTGAGTATTTACCAACTCCGTTTCTGCATCTTCCTAACTTCAGGTCACCATGACACCTCGGCTCTAACTTTACCTCAGGGCTTCTCCAAGGTCTTTTCAGCTACTGTGTCCACCTCTGGCTCTAATGGAGTCAGTTGCTCCCTTCTCTCCGAATTCCCCAGTTGAAAAACTTGGCTATAGCTGAGGTCTCAGGCATGAGGTCAGGCCACCGGGATTTCACTGGCCTGGAGTTAGATTGTGTTTGTGAATGATGTCACCTATAACACAATCAGGAACTGCAGGTAGAGAGTGAGTGGAGGACTGGTCTGTGGGTCTGAACATGGCTCTGCACTAAACTAGCCTGGAGTTCCTTCCCCATGTGAAGATACGGGCTGGGAAATTTCCTGCAGATAGTTGTAGTCAAGTATCGAGTATAGACCCTCAGGATAGAGTGGTTGACTTTAAAACACATCTGGGCTACTTTCTCTATTCAAAATTCATTCCCTCTGTAGTGTCAGCAGGAGTATTTAGGCAGGAATTCAATGGCTCCTGGGATCTTTATTTCCATAAAAGCCTAGGAATGGCAAAAGTTTCCTTATCTCAGACCAGTGTGTCATCTAGGATACCTTGTGTCCAGTTTCAGAATACACCATACGTCCTGGTGGTACATTTCACTGGTCACTTGCTGAGTCCTCTAGAAGGGAAGTAGCTTAAAGAGGACTGTGACACATGGTATATGGTAGAGGTACAGATTTAAACAGCACCCTAGACATCATGTCACCTCCCCATGTATGCTGTGGATGACATCATGTCACCTCCCCATGTAGGCTATGGATGACATCATGTCACCTCCCCATGTATGCTGTGGATGACATTATGTCACCTCCCCATGTAGGCTATGGATGGCATCATGTCATCTCCCCATGTATGTTATGGATGACATCATGTCACCTCCCCATGTATGCTATGGAGAGGAAGACAGCCTGAGAGGAACTGATTGCTAAAAGAGCACACAGAAGTTAAATGTGGGTCCTCCGTTTCCAGTCTACTTCTTCCTGAAGCAGCCACATGTAGTCTTTGTTCCCTGGCCATCACTGAGCACTGTTATTCTGTCAAAAAAACAGAAAAGTCTTTTGAGCAGCAGCTCATGCTAGAAAGGTTCCATCCCATTGTGTGTCTGCTGGGTCTCTGTGAGCCCTGATAGGCGATGTCTTAAAAACAATACTGAATGAGACTTCCTATGTCATCCGGAGGTATGCGTTAACCTCTGGTTCTTCACCTGGGAAATAGATTCATTATACACTCCTCATTTATCCAGCAAAAATTAGCTGAACATGTGCTATGTTTCAGGCTCCAAGTGTAAAATGATGTGTAGCAAAGGGCTTTTATACGTGAGCAGAAGGTACAAGGTAAGTGTACTACCCGTGGGATTCTGGAGCAGATGAAGAAGAGGCGCTCAATGGGATCTACCAGCACAGTGAGAGCTAGTCCGGCAGGGGGTGGGGCTGGGCAGAAGATGAGTGACAGGTTAGATGTCTGGGAAGGAGTGTAGCGGGACTGCTTGACAGAGGTCAAGGGCGGGTAAGAGATAGTTCCGGTGACAGAACTGATATCACATACTGTGTTAGCTACTTTACATGCTGCCGGGACAAAATGCCGACCAAAACCAACTTAAGGAATTAATGGTTTATTAGCTCATGCTGGGGAAGTAGGAGCCTGGGGAAGAATAGCCACATTGCATCTGCAGTCAGGAAGCAGACAGAGATGGATCTATGGCTCGGTTTACTTCCTTCTTTGTATTTGGTCTACCAGTTAGAATAGGGTCTTTCTTCCTCAATCAGCCTACTCTAGAAAACCCCTCACACACATGCCCAGAGCTTGTTTCCCAGTTATTCTAGATCCTATTAAGTTGATGATCAATCATCAATCATTACACGTCATCCAGTCTACCTGCTGCCAATGAGGAACACAGCCGGTTGTTGTTTTAGCACCATTTTTCCAATGGCAGAACGGAGAATGTTCTAGAGGGCTTTGTTCTAGAAGCAAGGAGGTAAGTTCCAAGAGTGCTGCAGAGGTGGTGGCACCAGACAGAAGTGGACAGTCGAGAGACCGATGGGAAGTGTCTGGAGACTGTGCTGTGGTCTAGACATGAGGTGTTCCCACAGAAGTTCCTGTGTGAAAGGCTTAGTCCTCTACACAATGCTCAGAGCCCAGCTCTGGGGAAATGACTGGGTCATGGGGACACTGACGTAATTGACGGATGAACACATCCACAGACTCAGAACTGAATGGATTACTGGGAGGTGAGGCTTGATTGGAAGAAGATAAACCCTTTCTCCCTTCAATTGTTTTCTGGCGTCTCTTGTCACGGCAACAGAAAGTGTCTAACACGTCTTATAAGCCATGGGAAATGACTAATGTGTGAGGAGGGAAAGGGTAAAGAACAGAGTCATATTGATGGCTAGGGCGAAGAGAGAAGACATTGGTGAATCTGGCTGAGATATTTGAATGAGTTTCTAGAGAAACATCCAAGCCTAAAATGCCTGGAGAACATTTGAAAGTAGATCTAGAGTCCAGTGAAGGTACCGGGCTTCGACCAACAGCATCGACAGGCAGATGAGCCTCAAGACATAGGGGAGGGAAGGCTGGAGAACTGCCTTCAGTTCTGCTTCTAAGTATACATACTTGCTCTCAGAGATTTTCCAACACCTTCTGTCCCACCCCTAACATCATGTCACTCCAGTTCCTGAGCGGGTCAGCCATCAGCAGAGTAAATCTTTAGCACCAGGGACGGGATGTCGGAGAGGCAAGCAGGAGACAGGCCCCTTGGAGATAAATTCCAGGGATGGGAGCAACAGAGTGGAGTAAATCCTGAGCAGTATCCAGGAAGAGGCTGTGTCAAGCTGCTACAGAAATATGCTGTAATGTCAGTAGTTTATGGACAACAGAAATACGTGTCCCATAGCCTGGAGGCTGGAAAAATACAAAAACAAGCTACATTCTGTGTCTGGTACTGAAGGTTCACTTCCTTGTAGAGAAATGACTTCTCACGGTAGAAGGGAGGAGGTGTTCTAAAGGAGACCAGAAGCACCAGTGAAGGGTATTTACTAATCCCATTCCCAAGGACTCCAGCCCCTCATCCCAGGCCAGGCATCTCCCTGATGCCCTACCTCCTAATACTAAGACCTTGGAGATGAGGATTCCAACATATGAATTTGGAGGAACACAAACATTCCAACCATAACATTAAGAACCATTAGCCCATAGAAAGGTGTGGTGGTGCACACCTTTAAATCCCAGCACTTGGGAGTCAGAGGCAGATGGATCTCTGAGTTTGAGGCCAACATGGTTTATACAGCAAATTCCAAGAAGAAATCCTGTCTCGAAAAACCAAAAGAAGGAGGAAGAAGAAGAGAAGGAAAAGGAGGAGGAGGAACTATTTATGAGCCCAAAGTCTTTCAGAAATCAGGGAAGGGTAAGACGCTCTCTGAAGTACAAGCATCACACATTGGCAGTTAGCGTTGTTAGTTTCATGAGTCAATACAGATCTTACCCACATTGCAAGGCTCTCCCTGTCCCCCTCCAGACCACCCTCCTGGAGTAACACAGCAACTTAGTATCCCCTAAGACAGCTGTTTACAGTCTACCTGTGCTCAGAGGCCGGGAACAGGGGCTCATGGAGTGAGTGGATGATTAGGCTTATGCCATTATATACTAGAAGTTTCTTCAACATGAAAAACAACCAGTTTGCTTTGTTTTGTTTTTAACTAAACCTTATGCCCTTGTTTCATTTTCTTGGCATACCTTTATCTTTTATTTTATGCCTCTATAACAAGAAAAAAATGAATCAGCTCCCTAGAATAATCAAATGTGTACAGAAGTCTTTCAAACAGCAATCTGCATCTTCTTTCTCCCCTCTCCCTTCCCACTGGGCACCTTGGACCCCACCAGAGCCCATGTTTGTTTTCTGGTTTCCAACATGTTCATATACAAATCAATCTGAACGAATTTTGCAAGTGAAATGTGTTGCGAGCTCGCCCTAAATGCTCTGCTAAATCCCGAATACTTAACGTCTGCTTCACTGGACTCCATTCCTAGCCTTGTAAGTCTGCTTCTAGTCACCGATTTGGCTTTTCAGAATGTACCACCTCAAACCCTCTGCTATTTATCGCCCTTGATTGTATTACCACCCGTGTTCTGTACCACGGGCCCCTCCCCACACGTCTCACATAGTCTCTTGTGCAATCATCATGTCTAATCTCCCAGGAGGGCATATCTACTCACTCCTTCTCTAGCCTTTGCACACTTATTTCTGAATCCACACTTGCTCTCAGGTACATTTTTTTTCCCCCTGAGACAGGGTTTCTCTGTGTAGTTTTGGAGTTTTGGTGCCTGTCCTGGATCTCGCTCTGTAGACCAACCAGGCTGGCCTCGAACTCACAGAGATCCACCTGCCTCTGCCTCCCGAGTGCTGGGATTAAAGGCGTGCGCTGCCGCCGCCGCCGCCGCTGCCCCGCACTCTAGGGTACATTTTTAAAGGATGATCAATGCTGGAGGCGGGTCATCCAGATCCACAGGGTTTTAAGGATATTTCTACCACAGAGTCTTGCCTTCGGGGGCAGGTATTGTCACAAAACTTCTTCCTAACCACGGGCTCATTATTATTGGAGTGTATTTAATTTTGCCAGGGTTGAGATGGGCTTTTGGGTTCTTAGAGACTATCACTGCCCCCAGCATCCAGCTGCCCACACTGCCTCTTTTGCAGTGTGCTGGCTCCCTTCTTCTCTCTTTCCCCCTTCTGTAACCAACAGGGAACCAAACAGAGAAAAGCCTCACCCACAACCTTTGGTCCTGGCCATCTATCGCCTTCAGCCTGGGGGCCTGGCAACAACTAGAGACAGGAACGGGAAGTCAGCAAGCAAGCGCTGAACAAGAATGTAGGTCACAGGAAAATGTTCGAGTGACACTTCTTGGCCTCTGGGTCCATCCCTCATCCCACTAGATGGAATGGGTCTCTGTCTCTTCCGTGAGGAAGAGAAGGCCCAGGTGAAAGGTGCCGAAACAGCAGAACTGACCACGAATTGCTGAGATCCCACAGGGATGGATGCCTGTTAATGACGCACTAAGTCTCTACGTGCACGGACAGGCCGGCCCCTCTCAGGGGTGGAGAGTATGGGGCCACCCTTCTTCTGTCCCATTTGAGCTTGTTCGAAACTAAGGACGGCTAATCTAGTGTCCTACACGGTCATACTGCTAGTAAAGAGTTTATGTAGCGGCTTCCCTCAGCTCTCTGGACTGGTCATCTAACAGTCAGGAGAAGAAGTCGTATAGACCTGGGCAGTGGACACGTGGCAGTTGACTGTTGTTATCCCAATCCGTGTTTGTTAAATCCCAGGTATTTCTTAGGAAAAGCTTTTGTGGCCCACATCCGCATCTGCTCTAGGTCCTCCGTGTTAAAGCCAGGCACATTCTTCGCTGGCAAACTTCTCAAACACCTTTTTCCTTTTCATGAAGAAAAAATGGCTAGTAAGCATCACTTCTTCCAGTGTTTGGGAAAACAAAGGAAAAAGACAGTTTAAGAAAGCTGTCAGTTAAAATATTTGCTATACACATAAAATAAGATTATGTAACACTCTTACACGTCATTTTGGTTATTTATGAAGTAGATAAAATGCATCCGTCTCTTGGGATTGTTGCGAAGATAGAAGAAGATATTTAATATGAGGCATAAAGCATCTCGAGCTCAATAAAATGAGCTACGATTTTGCATTGTGTACACACATGCCCATGCTATCTTTTAAAAAAGATTTATTGCTTTCCTTTGCTAGAAAGTTCACAGGTAGTACCACCATAACCTCTGTACACACAAGCTGTCAGCAAACCCACGGTCCGTCGTACTACACATTAGGTCATAGAACATACACTGGCAGCAAGTCCCTGCATGTGTTTAGGTATCTTGTTGGTGAGAGATGTCTCCTGCACCTATGCCCCACCTCCTTCTCCTACAGTTGGTCCCCAAACATTCATTTGAACAGGATTTGACCGGCTCCTGCGTCTTATCACAAGCCATTCTTCCCACCTAAGGGGCACGGCCTATCTGGTAGAGGCTCTCGGATGATGGAAAATTACTCATCCACACTGAACTACACAAAATGGTTCGACAAAATTCCTAGGAAGAGCAAACACTCCCCCTGGCAAGTCCTTGGCTGGAAGGAGCAACCACTTTTATTAGGCACCAACCAAAGTCTTGGGTTTGAACGGTGACAAATCTGGAATCCTCCATCAGATGCCAGCCCAGGGCCTGCTGCACAAAAGAAACCCTCTTCACAGACTCAGCACTGAGTCTGAGCACACAGAGAATTAATCTTGGCTGCAAGGGGAAAGCCACTGTGGAAAACAGAATCTGGTGGCTGGAATATGAAAGACATGCTATGGCCCAAGCTTCCAGAGGCTAAACTCCTACTGGGCAGAAACGTATGCTTTTATGGAATCTAAGACCAGGATACAAAGTGATACGCCAGCACATAAGCAGCGAGGCGGTTAAACATTAAAGGACTCCTATTTGCAAACTGTGAATCACTGGTATCTAAAGAGAGCAGACAAGGGCGTTATCAACCAGCATTTCCACTTTCAGTGAGCTCCACAAAGATGAGTTAAGTCCTGGCCCTTGAGGAATGTCTGGACCTGGTGAGCAACCTGGGTGTAGAGAGCGCCAAAATCCCACTCAATGCAAAGGCAGCAGAACTCTCCTCTTTGGAGTAGTGGAGGATCCCCCAAAGAGAGGTCATCCCACCTGGGCCCTTTGACAGGAGAATTGCAGGCAAAGGGAATAACACAAACAAAGGCAGCTCAGAGAGGCAAGGCCAGGGTGTGGTGAGGAACTGCATTCAGCCAAGTTGTGGGCAGCTGAGCCCAGAAGCAGCAGCGGGAGTTGGAAGACCTTGAACAGGCAGGAAGATCAGCCTTGACTCCCAGGGCCTTTTGAGCATTTCATGCGTGCACTAGTAACAAAAAGACAACCGGTGTTGAGTGAACCAATGAACTGAATTAGGGAGGAAGCCAAAATCCCTGTCTTTGCATATGCATTCCGCTCCCTACACAAACACTTGGTTGTTGTTGTTTGAACACACGTGTTGTTGATTGCACATGCAAAGCAGCTGAGCCCTGAGCATAAATTTCTTCTCCTCTGGAGGGGTGTTCAGCTCTAGAGAGTCCTGCACCCCTCTTGTGTGGGATCCTACTATGCTAAGTCAGCACAGTCTGGCAGATTTGGCTGCCCAGTGTTTCCAGCCTACTGAAAGCTCACCTTCAGCACAAAGGGGTCACTTATCACAGGTGTACAAATCCTTCAAACTGGATATAATTTTTTATCTTGTTTGGCTTGCTGCGTTTCCTCCACACATTCTGGCTGCAAACAGAACTTAACTGGGTGATATTAAGCACTGAGTTTTTAATATAATAAAAACACAATCATGTGTCTTACAGATATCAAACTGTGCTGATGACAATCTAGACAGAACACTTCCAGCAAAGACCAAGTGTGATTGTTTTTGAGAGTTACTGCCAAGAACTGCTTTACTTCTTTGGACAATTTGAACTTTGTGATTCAGGTGTAGTTTATCTAGGCGACCATACAAAGTTAATGTTTTTGATCTCTTCTTCTTTTCCTTTTCATTTGCAGATCTTCTTCGCCTCTGCTTCATTTTCTTTGCTGACAGGAGGAAGGAGAGGCAAATTGTGGTGCTACAAGGTTTTCTGATGCTGGAATTCTGTTCTGGACCAAATACTAACCGTTCAGAAGATAAGTGTTAGTTATTTAGCAGCGCTCTTACCCTGAGAGGAAATGTCACGAAACAGGACAGAATCCGCTAACAAGAGTTTTATTAAGATGAGAGAGACAGACGAGTGATCAGGCCTGTGGAAGAGACAGGTGTGTAGAGAAGAAGAAGAAGGAAGCCAGGAATATGGTGCCAGCTTATAAAGGCTGGGTGGCACACAGGTAAACAGGTCGATGTGGCTACTTCACACATGCGCAGATCACATGGTTGCATTGCGCACTCTTACGCAACCATGCAAAGCCACAGGGTCCTGGTCACGCGAGACGCCTTGGACCGGAAATGGCTATTTTGACCCGGAACTGGCTAGGCGGAAGTGTCTAGGTCCGCCGGACATGCACAACCGTGGGGGCGTGCTGTGGGTCTATCATCAAGAGCAAGGAGATTGATGTGTGCTAGTCGCCTGGCAACACTTTTATCTAAAGATATCAGCGCCATCTTCCTTATTTAATTTAGAGCAGGCAGCAAGATCTTGGTGGGATCACGCCATATTCTCAGAGTGGCCCCTGACCCTCCGCACTGTAGCCTCGTCTCCTCAGTACCAAATCATTGTGCTTTCCCGAGGCTCAAAATCAGAGAGAATCTGGACTAGTGGTTGGATCGTTTGTTGGAAATTTGTGTCTATGGTGGTAATAGCAAAGAACATTCTGGAAACCACCGTTTCAAACTGAAGGGGGGATTTGTAAGACCAAGTGGGGGACTGTTGTTTCTCCTGCACATTTTCAAAACAGACAAGCATTCCTGACCTGGCTGCCAAGCATGCCTGACTGCCAGACCAGCAAATGGTAAAGGCCAAGCAATCACACCACAAGGCTGGTCTAGAGTCCAGTCCCCCAGGCGGGTGCTGTCATTGGCCACTCAGCTTTCAAGAAGTGCAACTCAGAACCACATTGTGGGGAAAGGGAGATGCTGCTTCCCACCACAGCACGTGCTGGGAGTCAACACCTCAGCCGTGCAGTTTTACTTTATGGCCAAACAAAAGAGAGTCAGGGTGGGACAGGGGGACAGAAACCAACGCTTTCTCAGTAGGATATTTCTAGCCAAGTTCTAGCTTACTTGCTTTTCTCATTACCCCTTTTTCTGCTTGTAATGGGCACTTTCTCTTCCATTTTACAGAAAAAGAAACCAAGTTATGGAAAAAACGAAGCTTTAGAACTCATAGGTAAAAGGGGCATAATTAATAAAATGTCAAGTCCTAGAGAGAAGGCTCTGTATTTGAAAGTCCATCTTGCCCCCGAGAAACATAGGTCCTGATTCCAGTCTTAGTAACTCATTATTACTTGTACATTGTAAAAAAAAAAAAAAAAAAAAAAAAATAGAACTTACAGTGAGGCAGAAGTACACCAGTCCCCCACCATGGCATTCATGGTAAAAGCAGCCTTCTAGATTATTTTGGAAAAGACATTAACCAAAAATATGTGGAGTTAGAATACACCATTTAATAAGCAGCAGCAGAAAATGTATCTCTTCATATGTTCTGGCACTAGGAATATTGAGTTTAGTCTGTGAGAGCAGAGGCTGGAGCAACTGAGAACAATATACCAGTTCAGTGGAAAAAGCTTTGCCACAGACATCTAGAGTAGAAGAAATGTGCCTAGTGGATTAAAGGTAAGGGATGGAGGAAAAAAGTACAGAGATCTAAATCTATCCTTTTTTTTTTTTTTCCAGAGCTGAGGACCGAACCCAGGGCCTTGTGCTTGCTAGGCAAGCACTCTACCACTGAGCTAAATCCCCAACCCCCTAAATCTATCCTTGTAGCCTGTCACGTTACATATAGGCATCCTTTCCTTATCCAAAGGGATATGTCTAAGATGACCAGTAGGTGCTTGTCACAGAAGATGGCGGCTACCCTCTCATACACTTATATTTTATTAGGCACAGTGAGAGGTTAACAGCAATGATAATGAAGTATAACAGTTTGATTCTCAAGAAAAATGAAATTACAGTTAAGTGGAGCTACAACTCCTAGTCAGTGGAGACCATTACACAGAGAAAACCACAACCAGCCACAATACAGAGATAAATAATCGATGACCAAGAGCCCAGCTCCTGGATATGCCCACATCACAGCTCCTGCATCTTCGGCTCAGGGAACACCACAAAACAGAGAGCTGAAACACTGTAAAGCCAAAATACCATGAAGTCTGCTGTGAAACACCCTCTCCTAGAAATGGCAGCATAGAGAAGACCAGAACCATGCTAATATTAATGGGCATGTTAACATGTAAGGCGGAAATTTCATGGGAGTCCCCACCCCTAAACAAATCTCTACAAATTGTCCAACACGTAGAGGTCAGCCTTGAAACCATACACACACAAACAAAAATGGACTCAGCAGGTTTTATCTATAAATATTTGTGCATACACATATATGTATGTAACAATAACAACCAAAGGAAAAAAAGGCCATTGGCTTGAAAGGGTGGGGAAGCATGGGAGGGTTTGAGAGAGGGTAGCTGGGAGGGTCTGGAGGGAGGAAAAGGGGGGCAAAATGATGTAATTCTGTTTCAATTAAAAACATATTTAAAAAGCAAAACTATATATTCTTTCTAAAGGTACATGAGCGCTCACTCGCTCCTGCTCTCTCACATCTAATTGTACTGTACTAAAATTTTTTTCAGACCTTGGTTGACTGAAAACTTGGAATGTGAAATCAAGGATAAGCAGAATGGCTTTAGGAATTGTGTGTGTGTGTGTGTGTGTAGGGTGTTTGGGTGTGTCTGTCTGTCTGCCTGCCTGCCTGTCTTTTAAAGATGTGCCTAGATGACATCCAAGGTTGGGACTTGTTTCCAGAAGCTGTGGTTGCTGTTCAATGCGAGAAATGAAGCAACAGGAACGGAGCAGAGTGTGGCAATACTCCTCAGTACTCTCAGAGCCCAGGGAGGAACAAAGATTTCACACTTCACCAATTTTATGCTGTCAGTGGGGGGTATCCCCATTATTCTGAGAGGGGCAAGTTGCCAGTTCTGTAAGGAAATCCTTCAGCCTGGGAGGATGATCTGGATCAGAAACCACAGAGCTGACAATCAAATGCACGTGCAAGTTCTTCCTTGAACAGGAAGGAAACAGTCTATCAGGAATGGACCCACAGAAGGTTCCATTCAATCCCAGATTGGTTCCAAATATTTGAAGACAACTGTTTAACATTTCTTTTTTATTTGTTTACGTGGTTTTTGTTTGTTTGTTTTGATTTTGGCTTTAGTTATTTTTCAAGGCAGGGTTTCTCTGTGTAGCCCTGGCTGTCTTGGGATTCAGTCTATAGACCAGGCTGGCCTTGAACTCATAGAGATCCCTCCTGCCTCTGCCCATAGAGTGCTGGGATTAAAGGCGTGTGCCACTGCCACCCAAATAACTACATAACATTTCTAAACTGATTTTTCTCCCCCTGCAGGTAAAATGCCAAAAATAATTCTTATGCAAGCCTACAAAACAATGTGAGGAAGTCAAGACAGCCAGCTCTTTAGAAACACTTAAAGCCTCAAGTTCCCCACAGAAGTGCTGCAGGAAAATGTGGAAGATGGGCTACTGAACAGACATAAGGCCCAGGGACATTACAGAAGTCAGAAAACCACTATTCTATCATGCAAATTAGTCTCAGGCAGCACACTGCTCTGTCAATGATGAAAAAAATTAAAGGAGAACTCTGTAATAAAGCAAAGTATTTTGGGTGTTCTGAATGCTGGATCAAGAAAAAAGTAAATGAGGAAGATGAAGGAAACAGTGAGTGTCTCTGTCTTTCCCAAGTTCCATGTTATTTAATGTACTTACAACCCCTCTCTCTCTCTCTCTCTCTCTCTCTCTCTCTTTTGGTTTTCGAGACAGGGTTTCTCTGTGTAGCCCTGGCTGTCCTGGAACTTGCTCTGTAGACCAGGCTGGCCTCAAACTCAGGGATCCGCTTGCCTCTGCTTCCCAAGTGCTGGGATCAAAGGCGTGCACCACCACCACCCAGTGTACTTACAATCTTTATGGCACACATTCTCAAGCCTCTAGAACAGTGCCCAGTGTATAGTAACGGTCACAGAACCTTCTTTTAACAAGTTAGTCTCTAACACTGCTGTACAAGACTGACCTCAGAGCCAAACAACTACCATCTTGGGGCGTTCGGGGGGACCACCTTGTGGAAGATCACAGGTTTTGTTGACTGTTTATATTCTCTCATAGAGGCCAGAGAGGGTATTGAGACACCTGAGAATCCAACCACTCCATACCTCTTGCACCCAAGCTGCCTAAATGCAGGTCTCAGGGAGGGACTGGAATATACAAGCCAGGGAAGGCTAGAGGAGGGAGCTCCATCTTTATGACTTGGGAAAGCCTTCATCCCTGCTTGGTAAAGACTTTCTGTTAGGTCCTTGTGTAGGCAAAGTTTTCTTGTCTCAACTGCCTGGTTCCAAATAAACATACAAAGACTTATGTTAATTACAAATGCTCAGCCAATAGTTCAGACTTATTACTATATTTAGATTAACCCATTTTTATTAATCTATGTATTGCCACATGGCTCATGGCTTTACCTGTCCTCTAGCATGTCTTGCTTCCAGGACAGAGTCTCTGACTCCGCCCCTCCTCCCACCCCATTTCTATATCATATCTCCCTTTCTTCTTTTAGAAAGACACATCTGAATTTAATTTTTTGTTTAGTGTTTTTTTGACTATGACCAATAACAATTTGTAACCAACCCCCACTTAAATGAAAACAAACATTTAAGGGCTAGTTAGTAATAAGCTTGAACTTGTAATTAATATAAGCCTCTGTATGTTTATTTGGGACCAGGCGGTCAGGACAAGAAAACTCTGACTACATATGTCACCCAACGTGGGGCACCAGATGAAGACTTACTCTAATTTTCTTTTTTTTTTTTAATTTTATTTAACTTTATTTTATGTGCATTGGTGTAAAGGTGTTAGACCCCCTGGAACTAGAGTTACAGACAGTTGTGAGCTGCCATGTGGGTGCTGGGAATTGAACCCAGGTCCTCTGGAAGAGTAGCCAGTGCTCTTATCCATTGAGCCATCCCTCCAGCCCCTCTAATTATTCTTTATCAATAAAAAATTCAGGAGTCAGATATTAGGGTAAGCGCCTGAAAGATCAGAGAAGCAGAGAAGCCACCAGTCCTTCCTACCTGCTCCGTTCCTTCCTCCAAACATCAAGCCAGATCCCTTTCTGCCCCACCTTACTACTGCCTCTCTTATCTGTCCTCAGACTTCCAAAACCTCTGTGGTTAATTTTGGTTGACTTGTGGCTAACTCCGCTCTCTGACTTCAAGCAAGCTTTATTTGTCAGAACACGATCAAAATATCACACAACAGCCTTGTCTTGAGGTGGGTTGGAGGAGGATACCTTCACTCCAGTTAGTAACCCCTCACCTATGCTCTGGACGTAAGCCCAATAAACGCATTGGTTCCCAAGAGTGAGCTCTGGTGGAATCGTGCCTTGATTTGTGGTTTGGACCTTAGAAGGAGGGGCTTAGATATGACTTATGCCCTCTCCCCCACCCCAAGGAATTTTAGCAACAATCACACTGATGATATAAGGGCACCCAGTGCACTTCCAAGAAAGATGGTTGGAATGAATCCTTGGGTCATTTTCTGAACCGAGCATTCCTTGGAAAGGCCAGGGGCTTCTTTCTTTCAGTCAGGGATTTATGATGGGGAAGACCTGGGAATTACTTTTGAAACAAAGACAAGAGAGGTGCTGGGTTCAGGCTCTCTGACTGGTGCCACATCATGTTCATCATGAGAAGTGACTGATCGGTCACCGCTTTGGCCACCTCATGCACCACTCTCTCTACTTCGGGAGCATTTCCTAATAACTTGCACCTGTTGTGTGTAAAACACGCAGAACACTGGTTACATACCTTCTGGGCTCTTTTAGCCAAAGAAGACACTACTTTCTACAGGGTCATTTCTTTCCTGTTACCTCAGTTCCCTTATCAGTACTCCCACCCATTTTCCTGGAACTATTGGCTTTTATCCACAGGCCCTGAAACACGGGACAAGGAGTGTAGCACTTGATAGAAGAGAGGAGACCTCCAGCCCTTCCTTGCCCCTCTCCCTTGCTGACTGGACTGAAGAGCTCAACATTTGCCCCTGGGAGGAGGGAAGAGTCGCTGCTAGGATCCACCTGCCTGGCCTTGCTTAAGAAGTTTGTGGTGGCCGGGCGGGGGTGGCGCACACCTTTAATCCCAGCACTCGGGAAGCAGAGGCAGGTGGATCTTTGTGAGTTCAAGGCCAGCCTGGTCTACAGAGCAAGATCTAGGAAAGGCACAAAGCTACACAGAGAAATCCTGTCTCAAAAATTGCTCCTATCAATGTGATTTAGATTGTTGAATTATAGAGCTATCAGAGGACTTAGAAACCAAATTCAACTCCCTCATTTTAAAAATAAGAGAAATAAAGCTCAACAGGAGATTAATTTGTCTAAGGTCCCAAAATCAGGAAGTGGGAAGCAGAAAGCCCTCAATGGCGTTGGCTGTGCCTGCTCCTCCCTTCATAAGAGTAATGGTGCTGGGGTGGGGGTTGGGGGCAGAGGGGAGGTGGAGGAGGGAATGGGAGAAGAGGAGGGAGGGGAAACTGTTGTCAGGATGTAAAACGAATAAATAAATTTAATTTTAAAAATAATGTGGCTTAAAAAAAAAGAGTAATGGTGCCATGAATCATTAGCAGAAGGTTGTATGTGAACTTTTTTTTTTTTAGACAGGGTTTCTCTGTGTAGCTTTGGAGCCTGTCCTGGGTCTCACTTTGTAGACCAGACTGGACTTGAACTCACAAAAATTCACCTGGCTCTGCCTCCCGAGTGCTGGGATTAAAAGCGTGTGCCACCACCGCCCGGCCGTATGTGAACTTTTATGGTTTGAGACAAGGTCTCTCTCTCATGTGGCCTGCCTGGTATGGAACTCCCTTTGCAAGACCAGGCTGGTTTCTCTAGAACTCCCAGAGTTCTACCTACCTCTGCCTCCTAGGACTGGAATTAAAGGTGGGAACCATCATGCCTGGCAAAGTGTGAATATTTATAAAAGGCTCTACGCAGATAAATTCAGTAAGGATTACCCAGTTTACCTAAAACTAAACAACAACAACAACAACAGAACAAAACATTTTTTTCCTGACCAGGCTTCCCTGTCTCATCTCTGAACTGTAGTTGCGTGCATACATTTTCCTGCTCCATCTCACCGCACACCTCACCCTTTCGAGCTAGGATTGGACTCAACAAATAAATGATCTGCTTGAGGAAATGTGACTAACCTTTCCAAATGCTCCTTTATTGGCTGATTCCAGTTCACCTTGGGGAAGAGGAGTATAAATGAAATAAAGGAAACAGATCAGCCCCAAACAGTATTTTGCAAAAGCAGGCAATAGCTTGGTGCCCCGGGAGGGAGTTGGCGTGGGGGAAGGCTGCTTTTGCAGTCTGGAGTGACATTTTTCAAGAAGCCAAGGAAAGAGAGAACACACACACAGAGCCTAATAGTCTAGAGCTGCACGGAGCCAGGGAAAAGGGTTATGGAGGTCAACTATTTCACAACGTAGATAAGAAAACAAAAGCCCAGAGCAGAGACTGTCTCCTCCAAGGCCAATGAGCCTGTCCCTCCCACTTGGGTTCTTTTTCTATAGCAGCTTTTGGATTCGATGGGAAGATTGGAGAAAAGTGTGGAATTTTTAGGGTACATACCCAGCTCTTCCTACTAGGAGAAGAGCTCCCCAGTGGCCAAAGAGAACAAAGGGGTCCTTCAGAACCACAGAATCATCATCAGTGGGAAGTCTAAGTGAAGGCTGCTAGACAGACAGGCAGGCCTCTTATTTCCAGGCATCAAGACCAGAGTGGCCCCAGAAGGGGAGAGATAAGCCATGCGAGGAAGAGGCAGGTTTGTCAAAGCCCCTACTGGAATCCAGAATTATATTCCCAAGAGTCTGACCTCTACATTGCCCAGCTGGAAATTTCAGACAATGTCTGAGGAAGGATGTTTGCAGTTGTCACACTGAGGAGGAGGCTGTTTGCATCTAGGGCAAAGAGACCAGAGATGAAAACCCACAGCCTCCATTCTACCGAAAGCTGGTACCCCAACACTGAGAGTCCTGCCCAAGGCTGAGAGAAAGACCTAAGTCTACCCACCTCCTACCTGAGGTTCAGCATCGCTTTCCCTAACGTTCCCTTCTGAATGAAAACCAAATAACCATCCTTGGAAAATTCATCACTCTCTTCAGGTCTTTAGAGTTTTACAACCCCCACTCCCCCCAAACAAGAAAAAAAAACAACAATCTAGATGCTGAGGAAGTGAGTTAGTACAGGAAGCAGCAATTTCAATAAAAATTCCTGGTGCTGAAAATATCTGCGTAGGAGAGACTATTTTCCGTGTACTTATATTTTTCTTGTTCTGTGTTGTCACTCCACCATTCTTGGTAAATTTGTTTTCATTTTAAGTGTTACAAGCAGTTATTATGTATTCCAGGCAGGGCTCCCGAGCTGTGACAATTTAAATCAGGGAGACTTTCTTTGTAGGGGAAAAAAAAATGATAAAAGTATAAATGGTTTGTTGGAACACTGAAGGAAAGCGCGCCTCAGAGAGCAAAATTCTTTTTTATGTAGTCTTAATATTAATCCAAAATGAAAATGTCCTTCACTTCAAAAGGGGAAGATTTGGCAGGTGTAAGATACATGAAGACAAGGATGTGTCCCCTCCGCATTTAGATCCGCGCGTCTTCTGACAAGACTTTGAAATCAATAGCGTATAAGACACTACAAATATTTTTTTTTAATTGCTTAAATCTTTAACACATTGAACTCGAAGGAACGGAAGCGTACAATGGCAGAATGAAAGGGCGGAAGGAACCGAGCCGAAAGCAGACCTGAAGGCCCGGATTCTAACTCAGGGTGGCCGCCATGCCCTGTGGCCCAAGGCAAAAGGTGTTTGTTAAATCCGTTGTTAGCTTACAATCAAAGAATAAAAACAAGGTTGTTGTGAGGCCTAAAAGTTATGTAAATGTCAATAGGAAGTTCCTGAATTAGTTCTCCATCACTACAAAAACAACAACAACAAAAAAAAACCTAACAAAAAAAAAAAAACAAAACGGAAAACCAGACAGTGGCTCCATACTTCCTAAAGAAAAGCCATTTGCCTAGCTTGCTCCTCATGGAAGCTGAGCAGCAGGGGGTCAGCTCTGGCCAGGCGAGCAGCATCAATGCAGATGCGCGCATAAGAGGGCACAAGAGGGAGAGATTATACGTCAAAATGGGCGTCCAGAGACAAAGTCTGGGTCAGGTTGGCTCTTTTATAAAGGAACCGAGACTCTGGCCCTTTGGTGTCCTGGGCTGCCAGTGTCCAAACCACTTCCCACTGGGAGACGCCTTTTTTTTGTTTTGTTTTGTTTTTGTTTCTACTTGCCATATATTATACATGATAATGTGTTTCCGTATGACATTCTCATACATGTACATAATACACTTTGATCACATTCACCTCCTTTTACCCACTCTTGTCCCCTCCCCCTCCCATGGATCCTCTTACTCTTCCCAACGAGTTCCTCTTCCACTTTCACGTGGTTTTTTTAAAACCTGTTTTGCTTGTGTCTGCCTTGACTCACTGAGTTAAATTTAGAGTTGTTTACAGGAGCACAGGGGCAACTTACCACAAGGCCTCATGATGCCCCGCCCCCTCTCCATAACGGACAGTTGCTCAGCCCAATCGCGTGTAGGTCTTGTGCAGGTAATCACAGCAGCGGAGAGTTCAAGAGTGTGCAACACCACACTCTTGACATCACACTCAGAAGACAACATTTCACAACGCTTCCTCTGGCTCCTGCACGCTCTTTCAGATCCACCAAGCCTTGGAAGGGGTGCCATAGATGTCCCATTTAAGGCTGAACATTCAATAATCACTAATTCTCAGCACCCTGACCAGATGAGTCTCTTTAGTAACCACCTGATGCAAAAACCAAGCTTCTGTGGCCAAAGCTGAGAGCAGCATTAATCTATGGGCGGCATAAACACAGATTTTTTTTTTTTTTTTCCAGAGCGGAGGACCAAACCCAGTGCCTTGTGCTTGCTAGGCAAACACTCTACCACTGAGCTAAACCCCAATCCCTAAACACAGATCTTTAGAAGACAGTTCAACAGGCATAGTAAGCCCGTTTAGCAAATCAACAGCATCAAGATTAAACCTGCAGTTCCACCAAAGGAACACTTCGGGTACATTGCCTATCATATATAATCACATTGTCTGTAATTTCGTTTCTTTCTTCTGTTTACCGTGAGAAATTATTGGAGAAGAAGGAATACAACTCAGATATTTTCCCAGAAAGCAGCCGTGAAAACACATCATATCTACTAAACCAAAATAGTAGAGAAATATTGGAGAAAAGTCACTTCCCTGAAATTTTGGACAAGCTGGGAAGTAAGTAAAAGTTAGCAAGAAAGGATTGCACACAGAAGTGGCCAATCACTATAGTAAATTAATGAAAATTAATTTATAAATTTGTAAATAATTTTTCAGGAATTTGTTTACTCTGAAAAGTCGTTCAGATGTCCTACCAGTTGCATGACATCATTAATATGTGTCATAGAACACGGCTTGTTGATGCTCAGTGGTGGCCAGAGTTGTCACAAACAGAAAAGTCATCTTAAGGGAAGAAAATGCCCCTGTAGATAATATACTAGTAAACACAAATACTAGAGAACATTTGGAGTTTGTTATTTCTTTATGTGCCTTCAGTTTTTTGTTTTTTGTTTTTTTAATGCAGGATTTTTATGGAGGCAACAAAACGGTGACTAAAGAGAAGGTAGTGGATGTAATTTATTTAGACTCTCAAAGGGCTTTTGATGAAGTCCCACACAGGAGACTATTAAGGAAACTTGAGGAACACTGGGTAAAAGGTAAAGGGCTGTCAATCATGAGTTAACTGTGGGTTAAGAGATAGAGGGGGATGAAAGAATAAATGACCCGGCTCTCAACAAGGAAGGGAGTTAATAGTGGGGTGTCAGCAATCAATAGAAGAGCCGTGTTCTCCCGGATTTTATTAACACCCTTGAAAATGGACTAACAAGGTGCTGGAATCTGCTGACTACACAAAACTATTTTGGTTCACGGAGTCTACACAGACGGATGTGAGAGACCCAGAATCCAAACTTGGTAATTGAGCAAAATTGTGGCAGATGCATCTCTGAGCAGACAGGCGCAAAGGAATGCTCATTGGAAGTGGCAGGCAGAATGTGTCGGGCATTCGGGTGAGTTCCGAATATGCACTCATCTTAAGGCAAGGTCAGAGTCAGGCTCACAGAAGACATCTTAATGAAAATCTGTGCATTGTGCTTAGTGAAGTTTTGTTTTCAAAAAGGAAGCCAAGCAAGTACTCTTCAACTTTAGTAAAAATAAAATATACTCTGGTGTCACTATGTACATCAGCGGCACAGGAATATGATCCAAGTACGTGATACATCTGCATAAAAATACCATAGTGAGGTCTGGTGGGGTGGCTAAGTGGGCAAAAGGTTTGCCAACAAGCCTGAAGACCCAAGTTTGCTCCCAAGGACCCACATGGTAATAGGAAAGAATCAAATTCTAAAAGTTGTCCTCTGGTCTCCACATGCATGCCATAGCGCAATGTGCATACACATACACAATAAAGAAGGAAATGCAGATTTTAAAACAGTGTCACAATGAAACGCATCTTCGGTATAGAACGTATATTAATTAAATCTATGACCAAGATAAGTGACTATAGTTCCTACAGTAAGAAAGGAATCAACCCTCTCACTTCTAGATATCAATATTTAACATTCAGTTAACATCGCCTTTTCTGTTTTTAATTTTTTATTTATGTGTGGGCAGCAGAGGCCCTGGAGCTGGAGTTATAGGCAGTTATAAGCCACCTGACATGGGTTCTGGGAACCAAACTCAATCCTCTAGAAGAAGTTCTCAACCTGTGGGTCGTGACCTCTTTGGGGGTGGGGGGGGGCGTTGCCTCAGACCATCGGAAAACCCAGATGTTTACATTATTATTCACAACAGGAGCAAAATTGCAGTTATGAAGTAGCAATGGAATAATTTTATAGTTGGGGTCACCACAACATGAGGAACTGTATTAAAGGGTCGCAGCAAAGGAAGGTGGAGAACCAGTGGGCTAGAGGATCAGACAGTGCTCTTAACCTCCAAGCCATCTTTCCAGCCTCCAAATCACTTGATTTTTATGAGAGATAGTAAAAATAGAAGCAACTGATAACACCTGCGAAAGTACTTATAAATAATGGAAAGAGACAAATAAAATTTCATTTTAGAGATTCTAAAGTTCAAAATGATTTGAAAGATAACCTATCAGATGTTTTCCATGAAGATAAGCTATCTTCATTTTTGCACCTTAGCTGTAGGTACACTAGAAACTGGGAGTAGTGTCAAAGAGAAACTGACTTTCCTTTTGCTTTAAATCCAGCCTCTCATCTCATGTATGGTAGCCGTTTTTCATCGGCATTAATCGGGGAAATAATAATATACATATTATAAAACTGAGCACGGTGGTACATGCCTGTAATCCCTGCACTTCGGAGGCTGACACAGGAAGATCAGGATTCAATCCTGGGATACATAATAAATCCCTGACTCAAAGAAAATAAATAAAAGGATAGGCATAGAGTCCAATAAATATTATTTATAATTCCATTCAATAATTCTTTTCTCTTCTTCTCAACCCGGAAAGATTCACCAAGATTTCACACTGACGATGTATAACATTGCCATTGACACAGAGGTAAGTGCTAAGGAGTCTCCCAAGGTAAAGTCATCGTGGTCACATGACCCTGGAGGTCCTCTGCTTCCAGGTGATTGCATGTGCTCTTTTACAAGAGACAATCTATCCTTGGATACCAGGAACAGCGAGACCGGCCCCTCTTCTCTACTTCTTCCTCTTCCCCAAATGCCTGGCTCAGATAGGCTACTGTGCTTGCTGGGGGCAAGCGGCAATCAATGCCAGGCTTCCAGAGATCCAATTCCTATGTGATGGAGGTCAGATAAGTATTCGTCCCACAAGCCAGAGTGCATTGTATTGACCCAGTACTTGTTGAGAAAATGACATCTTGGGGCTGGAGAGATGGTTCAGAGGTTAAGAGCACTGACTGCTCTTCCAGAGGTCCTGAGTTCAATTCCCAGCAACCACATGGTGGCTCACAACCATCTTTAATGAGATCTGGTGTCCTCTTCTGGCCTGCAGGCATACATGCAAGCAGAACACTGTATACATAATAAATAAATCAATCTTTAAAAAAAAAAAAGAAAGAAAGAAAATGACATCTCACACTAGGCTGAGGACTGCTCAAGAGACAGGTGTGTACACGGCTAGAGACATTGTGGTAAGGGTGGGGGTAGTAACTAATTCCCTTCCTGCAGAATTGGGCCCAGGAAACTGGGTACTTCTTATTCCCATGCATCTTACTATGTCCAGGTAGTTGATTCAAAAAGTACTTTTCCTTTCTTTGTTTCTCTTTCCAATCTTTCAGCACCATGGTAAACAAAAATAAACTAAGAATGATGGGAAATAAAATCCAAGAAAGAACAAACGAAATGGTAATGGAAAAAAATAGCATTAATAGACACTGAAAATTGAATTTTACCGTAGGAGAGACAAAGCACATGGCTTTTCTTTTTCTTCCTTCTTCTTTTTTTCAATCTTGCAAGTGACATTTAAGTATTCTACAATGGATAGGATTACCCTTAAGTCAGAGATTCATTTCCAGAGAGGTAGCTGAGTGTTATGAAATATTCCAAGTGACACAGATATTTTCCTCTTCAAATATGCAGGTTCTTTCTCAAAAAAGGGCACAAGGTAATAGTGCATAAAAGGGCATAGCAATTCTGCAAAGTATGAGAAGCAAAACATTTTGCTAGGTGCTGGCACCACGCGAAAGCATCATAACAAGGGTAAGTCACTGGCAAGCATCAGTGTTTACACAAGTGTCTTCAGCTCTCCACTATGCACCAAAATAGTTGAAAGTCACTCTCCTAATAAAATCCAAAGAAATAAGTGCACACGGCTGTTGGATGATTCAATATTTTTAGGTTACCTCTTCTTCTTTATCTTACGTTCTACCAGTGACAACAAGTAAATGGCAATACTTACCCCCTCCCCACACCCCAATTCATCCTTGAAACAGTCTGTAGAGATTAAAACTTTTTGGGTTGGGGATTTAGCTCAGTGGTAGAGTGCTTGCCTAGCAAGCTCAAGGCCCTGGATTCGGTCCTTAGCTCTGGAAAAAAAAAAAAAAAAAAAGAGATTAAAACTTTTCATAAATGCAGGGTGTGGTGGCACATGCTTTTAATGCTAGCACTCAGGAGACAGAGGCAGGTGAATCTCTGTGAGTTCAAAACCAGCGTGGTCTATATAGTGAGTTCCACGGTGTGTGTTCCAAGACAGCCAGAGCTACATAGTGAGACTCTGTTTCAAAAAACAAAACAAAACAAAAAAAACTCCCAAATTTTTATGAACTATAAAACCACCTTCTCTGTCATACATAAATGTTAGACCTACAGAGAGAGAGAGAGAGAGAGAGAGAGAGAGAGAGAGATAGAAATTTTCATAGTCACTATCATTATCTGAAAGAATGATTAAAGCTTTTATACCTAATTCAATGGAATGGATGTTATGTGGTTATGTGTGTATGTTTGTGTATGTGCTCATGTGTGCACAGATGCACATGGGTGTGTCTATGAGTGCATATGGAGACCATAGCTCAGTGCTGACTGTCTTCTTCCGTCACTCTCCACTTCTTGTTTTGTTTTGTTTTTAGATGGGGTTGCTCACTGAATCTGGAGCTCATCAACTGAGCAAGACTAGTTGGCCAGTGAACTCGAGGGTTCCCCTGTCTGCCTCCTCAGCACTAAGGTGCCCCCCATGCCCACTTCCATCATGGCTGCTGGGTGCTGGCTGGCTGAGCTCAGGCCCTCGGACTGGCACACAGGCCCTTTGCCAGCCGAGCTATCTCCCCGACCCCCAGATGGGCGTTATTAACCTAAGACAGCCACTCTCTAGAATACAAACAAAAAGGAAACTAGATCAAATATTCACTCACTTCCCTTTGAGACGAGCCCTTCAGGTTGTCTCTCAAAACCGATCTACTTTTGTTTTAAGTTTACTAATGTATTCAATGCTTAAAAATACGTTCTTAGGTTAAGATCATACTCACAGTCTGAAAACGAATCCTAAACTAGCTAGAATGTGGAATTTTTAAAAAAAAATGAATTTTGACAGCTTTAAGCCATAACTCAGCATATAATTCAGCCATTAAAATGTACTTTTCCATTCACAGATATGTGCAGCCAACAGTCAATTTTAGAACATTTCTGTTAGCCCCAAATGAAACCCAGACCCTTCATCCATTGTGCCCTGCCACCTGCCCCCCCCCCCCCCCCCCCCCCCCCCCCCCCCCCCCCCCCCCCCCCCACTGGGAGGGTAGGAAGATCTAGACCTCAAATCCAGGGTCAGCCTGGGCTATGTAGTGAGACCCTGTCTCAAAAAGAACAGATGCCCGTGTTCTAGACTTTGACCTGACTGAAATAATGGAATCCATGGGTCTTTGTGACTAACATCTTTCCCTTGCCATGATGTGTATATGATTTCATGTTACAACACATGTCAGTTGCCTATTCCTCTTTATTAACTGAATGCCATTCTGCTCTGTGGGGAGGTAGGTTCCATGCTGACTATCCGCTGTGGGTGATGGACGTTTAGATTGTTTTTGCCTTCTGGCCACACTAATAATGCTGTCATATGCGTTCCTATGAAGGTCTGTGTGGATACACCTCATCATTTCTCATGGGTGTCTACCCAGCAGTACAGTGGCTGGTCATACAGTAGCACTGGATTTATTTTTCTGACAAATACCTACACTGTTTTTCACTTCTACAGAGATATGAGGTTCCAATGTCTACAGAGCTCTGTTTCTGTTTGTCATTACGGAACTTTTTGATAGAAGTCATCCTAAAGGCCACGGCTGTAGCTTACAGTGGTTCTGAATTGCATTTCCCTCATGAATAATCAAGTGTCATTTCCTGTCCTTATTGGCTACTTGTATTTCCACTGAGAAATATCTACCCATATCCTATGCCAATTTTTCTTTAATTGGGAGCCAGTGACTTTAACATTCTACATAATTTTCACAGCTTATTTTTTTTTCTTCAGCTAAACAAATGATGAAAAATAGCTTAAAAGTGAGGCAGGGTTATTGAAGTCAGGTGTTTTGGACTAATCCAAGACAATGAGAAAGGAAAAACACTATTAAAAAGATGAAAACAAAAACCAAGCAAACAATCCCTCAAAAGTCAGAGCACTCTCCATCCCATAGGGCGGCAACCACAGTCTCCCTGGGTTCCCCAAGGGTTCTCTGGGCTGTAATATGGAAAGCCATTGAAGCTCACTGTGAGTACTTTAATCCTCTTTCTAGGCTCACTTTCTTTCTTCCTTTTTTTTTTTTTTTTTTTTTTTTTTTTTTTTTTTT
>CABHPP010124856.1:23121-56124 GCA_902168425.1 Peromyscus attwateri | reverse complement strand
TGCTGTTACTACTAGATGTAACTACCCAGGTGACTGGCTCAGGAAGAAACAATAGTAGCTAGAAGAACACTTATTCTTCAGAAAAACAGAGGCTACCATGCAAAATAAAGACATAAAAATCAAAACGTACTGCATAAAAGACAGAACCTGGTCTATCTACAAACCATGGGAAATAAAATGCAGCTGAATGTGTAATCAGCTGTCTGTCACTTTCTGAATAGTGCCTAATATTCTAATTATTAGCCACTATACAGAGAAGGGGCAATTACAGAACACGGAAGATTGCTTTAATTTTTATTTATTTTTTTTTTGTTACCCACAATTTGGAAAGCCTTCACAAAAATATGACTCAGTACCCATAAGCTATAAAGGAACAGAATGATTAACAGTTAAAATTCAGTTTTCCATCCTAAAGCATTAAAAGAGAAAAGCTTTGAAGTTGTATTGACAGATATGACTAACCGTTGTAATCACAGAAATAAATGTAGTAAAACGATAATTTGTCTGTCACACTTTACCAAGGGAGAAAGTACAGCACAAGCAGCTGAACTGTGAAGCTAAACGAAAGCAAAGACAGAATCCAATTTTTAATGAAATGGGGAGCATTATTAATTGGTTTCCTAGCAACAGCCAGGCTAAAATTACTTAACATGTCTGCTCAATCAGATGCAAATTTGAGTGTTATCCTTTAAATGTTGATTATACTTGGTCTTTTCAGATGCAAATTCCATGTGTAAAATGAAAGTAAATGTTGACAATGCTGATACAAAAAGATCCCCTGATTAACACCATCCTGTCGTGAGCAGCACAGTGGAGGAGCTTCCCTGGGAAGACCTCGGGCTGTCTGGTGGCCATCTTGTCTACTGTCCTCCTTCACCTGTCCTTCCTGTCCTGCACCAGCACTGTTCACTCCAGGGCAAACATTCTCAATGACACTGCTGATTCTCATAGGGGCTACATGAGAGATGCTCTCAGTTTAGAATTCAATCCAGGGAACTGAATTAGGGTTTGCACATAAGCCCGGGGTTGATTTCATTGTGGATTTTACAGCTGGAACTAGACCTTTGGTGATACGGTCACATTTCCTGGGGACTGTCAAGTAAGGCAGGCTTCTTCTTCCTGCAGTTTTGTTCTACCCTTTAAGAGTGGCATGTTCCATAGTCAGAGGTGGCAACAGGAAGGGACAAGAGGTACAGAGGAAGATGGGTGTCTAGGGTTAGCCTACATACACATTTGAACCTCACTCGTCTTTCAGTAGACTTAAAAAAATTCACTAATTTTAACAAGGCATGTACCTGTTATCTGACAAGTCAAGAAGCTGAGGCAGGAGGACTGTCATAAGTCTGAGGCCAGTCTAAGCTACATATTGAGTTCTAGGCCAGCCTGGGCTACATAGTCTGTCTGAAGAAACCAAAAACCAAAACCCCAAACAAGACAATCACTACTATTGGGAGGTCATGCAGCTGAGCTGTTAGGCTCAGCTAGATTTGAGTTAGGCTCGGCTAGTTTTGCCGTAAAAACACTTCTAAGCGTGGCCCATGATGACATCAGTGATCTAGGTTACTTTCCAGGACCTGAAGGCCACTTTCACCGAAAGCTCTTGGATCTGCCGGTGTTCAGTGACTAAACTGGGTGTCAGACCTTGGTGTCTGCCTCCTCAGGCACCTTAACCATTAAGGCAGAGTCCTACTTATCTCTGCATCAACAGAATCATCTACCAGTGCTTTGACAGAGATGCCATACAAGGTTCATTTGACCTAATCTACTTCATCTTCGTCCGTCCTTGCACGGTTAAAGACATCAAGATAAGAGTAACTAAGACAATGTCCCATTTCAGGTCCATTGTGTAGAGCCCAGAGGTCTTGCCCCCGCTCCTCTCCCTTCCCTTTAAGCCTTCTATCACAGCACAGCTCCCAAGGATATTCTCTGCTCCCATCTTCTTTGGTTTGCTGGTTTCCCAAATAAATCTTTTTCCTTGCCGCAACAACAAGCCCCTGACTCACTGGATCCTTTTGGGTGTCACACAGTCAGATCTGGATTTGTTTTTAGATATATCTCATTCATGGACCTACCAGCCGCCTCAGGACCTTTATAAATGGTGGTGTGTTTGCCTCATTTTCCCTCACTCATGCAATAAATGTCTGCTGCACGTTTACTATTTGCCAGGCAATGAGCTAGGTACCAGAAAAAAAAATGCCTATTGTTACCCCTACTGCAAGCAAATGCATACATAAATACACAAGCAATAACATTTCAGATAGTGATTAGAGCTAAGAAGAGAACACAGCACAGGAAAGACACGGGTGGAGGTAGGGTTTACAGGCCACATTAGTTGAAGGTACCTTTCACATAGACCTTAAACACAAAAAAGCAAGGCAGTCATCTTCTGGGGAAGCAAGTCTACATTCAAGATAAGAATGAGTCTGGAACAGCAGAGACCAGAGGAGCTAGCTGAGTGTGAGGAACAGGAAGGGAGGAAGGTGATAACATAAGAAGAGCAACTGTGGAGAGTGAGGTTAGTCCTCAGACCACTCAAACAAGACCATCACTAAGCCCCTCCCTATGGATATACTGCATGATTGTAAGACTGAGCAAAAGTCTGCTACACAAGAGAAGAGACAGGTGGGAATCATGATGGGGGTGAGTACATACATCTAACCCCAAAGGTTCTTTCATTTTCAGGTCAAAGTCCAATGTTCTTTGATTTGAAAATCTTCCTGGCCAAATGGAATGCAGTCTTGAACTGATCTCTCCCCAAAAGAGGTGGATTGTGTTTTCCAGCCAAAGCTCCCTGCCTGTGAACTTCAAAGGTTGGGGATCAGTGAATAGATTAATTGTTCAAAACACTAAATCAAGACTCTAGGATATCCTAAGCAGTGATCAGCAACTTAGGACATATATTAGAGCAAGTCCAGCAGCTTGCTTTTAGGCAGTTAGCAGAGTTGACATCTGCATAGCAGATCGAAGGGCTTACACTTCTTTTGTGAGTGCTGGGTCAGGGCAAATGGGCAGATCCTTCTCTTAGGCATGGCATTTGTCCTGTAAGTCAGGCCTTAGGTAATCACAAATTCCCTTTATCAAAACATGCACCCTTAGGTCTAGTCCATCCCAAGATGGGGTGGCACTCACTGATGGCTTATTGGGGGCACACAAACGCAAGGAGCTTACAGACCTAGGAGAAACAAGGCTGCGAGCAATAATGATAGAGAGATTTGCAAACGGAGTTTTGAGATTCTAACAGACAACACAAGTGTCTTTCCAGGCTTGCCCTATGAAACTCTTATGTTAATCCTTACAGAGAAACACCACTGACCCTTCACTTAGCCTGAGGGTCTAGACCAGTGGTTCTCAACCTCCCCAGTGTTGCTATCCTTTAATTCAGTTCCTCATGTTTCGGTGACCCCCAACCATAAAACTGCTTTTGTTGCTACTTCATAACTGTAATTTTGATACTGATATGAATCATAATATAATATTTGTTATGTAGGATATCTAGCGTGTGACCCTGTGAAAGGGTCGTTCAACCCCCAAAGAGGTCTTGACTCACAGGTTGAGAACCTCTGGTCTGGAGAACAAAAAAAAGTGCCAGAGTTCTCAGTGAGTAGTTCCTGGGTCAGAGGCTTTGGCAGTCCTAGGGAACTGTTAGAAAAGTATGGCATGTTTACCCCAGACCTAAGAAATTCAAATTCAGGCAGTAGAGCCAAACATCTGCTCTTTAACCAGCTCTCCAGGTACTTCTGCTGAATTTGAAAACGGCCTGCCGTTCTAGGCTAACTCAGCAAGATGGTGTGTCTCTGAGCGTAACCCAGCACCAGTTTGCTAGAAGTTGAATTAACAGGAAAAGGAGAGGTGAACAGCTCTTTCCACATTATGGTATTCATTCAAAACACACTAACTGTCTTAATTTCCTGGCACAATGACTTTTCAAAAGAATCAACCACTCAGAAGACAAGATGCTGACTTGCTGGCTTCTTGGGATAACAGATTAGTCCAAGGAGAGGTGAGAAACAGTTATTCTTTGGAAACTCAGGTTGGGGCAGGCTTCTGAGAAAAATCACTTAAGTCCTCTGTTCTGATCCCAGGCTGTTTTCCAGGAGCCTTCTGCCAGGACTGCCATGTTCCATGGACAGAGGGTGGGTCACAGCAGGGCCTCTGTAAAGAGGCCCCAAGTGTTCACTGAGGATGTGACTCCCTTACAGCACACATTTGAGAGAACCAGAAACTCGCTTATCTTTCAGTGTTTCTAACAATAAAAGAGATGTTATGCAGATGTACACTTGTTATAAACCTCTAAAACAAACAGGAAACCTAGAAGATGCTTCAACCCTTATAAAGATGAGGAATCTCAGATCAAAGGGTGACTCTCAAACTGAATTTCACAAGACAGTCACTTGCAATGCCTAATAAAAATGCAGACTTTGAAAGTCTCAATATGAAGCATTTTGATTGAGTTGGTGCAAGTCGGGGGTGGGGCAAGAATGTGCCTTTTCTAACTATGCTTAAGAGATTAAAAATACGTATTTAAGTTACCAATACCATCCCTTCTGCAGTTGTTAAGGAGCTTTGCTAGAGGATAATGAGAAGTTTTTTTTTTTTTTTAATTTTCAGAAAAATAAAGCAATACGGTATCAAAAAGAACAAGTTCCCTTTTCTCTAAATGCATGCTAAAGTAGTCTTCATTAAACTAACATTTAACTTTTTCTTATTACAAAAGTTAAGCATAACCACTGTAAAAATTAGAAAAGGAAAGGAAAGAGATACAGTATAAAAATACCTACCATTTGGTACATTGTATTTTCCAGAGAACACTGGCCCTAATACACACACACACACACACACACACACACACACACACACACACACACTATAGGTAGTTATTACATATTACACAAATTTAATAGCTAACAACATTTTCATCTACCACTCCTTAAGTCTTTTAGATATAAAGTGACAGAATGATAAAACTTTAAAAATCAAGGAATTAAAATTCTATTTATGTAGCCAGCATATATTTGTGCCATTTGTACGACTATAATAAAAATCTGTTTTTAATAAAGCAACTTGGTGCTGATAAATTTTCAGTGACTTTTACTAGTTGAGTGAATGCCTGCACATTACTAGAGGCCCCTCGACACATAGAGAATAAACTGATGCAAGCTTCAGAATTTGTGAAACTTACTAGACCAAGGTTTTCTCATTAAATCCAAAGGGAACCAAAAGACCACTGGAATGAACCAGACTCACCCCTAACCCTGTTTAACATGCCCATAGAGTCTATAAATGAATTCTTTCAACCAGAAAGTAGTGAAAAAATAAGTACATTTTATAGAATACACCACAACCTGAGAGCTGCGTTTTTTGGACATTTATAAATGGGGCACAAAGTATGCAAGTTTAGTTGAGCACGCACCTACATCCACATTCCCAGGCAAGGCCTGCATCAGAAAGCTTGCATTGGCTTCAACTCTTAGCTGTTGCTGGAATAGAAGACGCTAAAGAACAAACTCTGTGCTTATTAAGGGTTTGCTTAGGGCCAAGAGCAGGAGGACATGAAGTCCTATGTGTTCTCTAAAGCAGAACTCGAGTGTTATCAGAAGTCAGCCTGGTAGTGTGAACCCTGAAAATGGGGCTCACTCACCCTTTCTCTGTCTTTTGTCTGCCTCAGTACCCCTGTGCTCATAAACACAAGAGATGACACAGGATACCAAATACATGGATGTTAGCCAAAGAACTGAGATATACAACCAAGGTAAGGAATTTGTCCTTTGAGAGTGAGAGGACATGGTTCCAAAGAGGGCTCAGCATGACCCTTACCAGGTGAGCTCTTTAGGAACAAAGACTCCAAGTCCCCCAGTCAAACCATGGTTACGGTTTTCATTCAGATCTATACAAAACTTTCCGAGCCTATCATAGTAGTTTCTAGGTCCAGTTATTCAGGATATAAACACTGTTCATCAGTTCCAGTAAGACTGGGAACCTTCAGTATGGCATGACAGTACTGCATGTCAGTAACAGGTATACTTACAAAGACAGAAGGCTCTTAAAGTCTCACCAAATCAACACAGTGAGCTCTCTCCACAAGACCCAAGATTAGAGAAATGATTCCCAATCTCTTCCCAGAACACTTCACCACAACCTTCTCTCTTTATATAAGTAAAACCACAGTATACACTATTAGAATCTTTAAGATCCTGAAAAATTACACATATCATCATCTCTTTCCTTTTTCCCTATAGGTAACAAGCAAGACAGACAGACATTTGGTCACCAAACTATAGTCTTTGAACATGTGTCAAAGTTGTGTATTTGATGTCCCTTTACTCATTTAACAAGTGACCAAATGAAGCATTTCTCAACACAACCACAGATTTTCACAGGTTATCCCAGAGCAGTAGCCTACATTTTTGGCAGAGTTCAGTTACTACTTTCTTAGAGTCAAATATTGCTTGTTTTTTTTTTTTCCATCTTTGTTTTGTTTTGTTTTAAACTTCTGGGTTGGAAAACTGGGTTGTCATGTTAAAATAATTTTCTCAATTGTTACTGATGTGTGAAAGTCAAGCCATCAGATGTGATTTTTGACATGGAAAATGTCAATATACAGGTCTTCCTAGTCACAGTACTAACCTATCAAACCTGGGACATACGGGTCAGAGACTGACCACATAAAGTACTGATAAAAAAAAAAAAACCAAAAAAACCCTCTTTTGATCATACTGCCCCTGTGATCAGTGGCTTCTTGGTTGAAACATTTCTTCCTTGGAATCACATGGAGAATATATATATATATATATAAATTTTCCTACTACAGCTGATGAAATTGAATGTAAAAGCAAGTGAGTTACTGGCCACCTGATTAGCATTAGAGCATACTAATTAGGGTAAGCAGTATGTGGTGGTCTTGGCTGGAAAAAGAGCGATGGATTGATTCATTAGGGAGAAGGAGGAAAGGCTCAGCTCGTTTATATTGACCACAACATGAAATCAAGTCGTGTTCCAGAACCAGAACTCATTAAAAAGTGCCGTGGAAGAAAAGTGAGCAGAGGCTGTTTTGCTTAGAAGCTTAAAGACTGTTGGGAACAAAGGACCAGGGTAGCCACAGCTTAAGGGAAACCAGGACTACCCATAAAGATTTCAAAGGAGTCAACTTCAAGGACAGGGAAGGATTCTTAGGGTGGTAAGCAGAGGATTAAGTGGAAGTTATAAAGTGAAATTAGTGCAAAGGCAGTTTGAGCTACACATAAGGAAGCAATTTCCAGCTCTAATTTTCATTAGGAGCACAGAATGATCTGTGCAGTGATGATCCTTCATCATGACCATTATTTGAAATTACTGGCACTCACATGCATAAACAGAGTGGAAATTAAATAGACATGGAAGACAGAGCACTGTGATCAATTTTTTAAATCTTCCAACTGCAGATGACATTTCCAAAATAAAATACCCCAGTATAGTAAGCTTTCAATTTCTAGCATTCAGCTTACCATCAGTGCATTTGAAGAACCTCTACGACTTCTATACTCACCCCACCCCCAATGCCATCTGTGGTCCCTTCCTCTGGTCCCTTCTGTTCTGTACTACAGAACTCTCTACTCTGCCACCCTCAGAACTTCCAGGAGATCTGGGAGGAGAGGGAAGGAAGTGGCCACCACTTCCACCACAAGAGCACACTATATTCCCAAGCAAAGGAGTGGCCTTTCCCAAAGAGACCCTCCCCGGCCATGCAAAGGCTTAGTCTCTATTTGTCATCTTAAGGAAGAAGATTCATCTGTTCTATAAACAGCCTTCAAAGAAGTTAATTCTTTTCTGTGTTCACCAGATCCTATCAGTTATTTACACTATGAATCAGACTGACTTTCTAACTACCAATTATAACTGGCTGCCTTGAAGAAACAGGGATTTTTAGAATGTGTAAAGTGGGGAAAGGAAAGGGGGTAGACCCAAAGGAGTAAGGAAGCCACCTGGCTGTGAGTCCATCTGGTGCCTAGATAAGAGAAGGGAAGAGAAACAGGGACACATATCGTGTTTGCTTTTAAAATCTAGCAGGGAGACTCCAAAGAAGACAAAGTTTCTTTACTCAGTAGCCACATGTTTCCAGGACGTAGAATTCAACCCAATATTAATGCTATAGTTGAACTTATTATTAACATAGGTTTTTTTTTTCTTTTTGAGGAATGGGCAAGGCCAGGAACCCCTGGTAATAACTCCCTATTGTGGCCCACTAGGACCGTGGCTCCCTCTCACATCTGACAGGGACCCATCCATAGGGGTCTTTCTTAAGTCCTTGAGCAGGCCAACTTGTTCTGACCTCAGGCCTCTGCATCTGATTCTTCCTTCGCCAAGAACAGTCTTCTTCCAGAGAGTTTTTCCTATCACTCTGGTCTCAGAATAAACTTCACCCCCGAGAGGGGCCTTCACTGAGCCAAACCAATGTTGCCCACCTGCCACTTAGAAAGCACACAACTTCTAGTGCCTATTATCCAGTTTCTTTCCTTCACAGCACTTAAAGGCCCATTGGATGCTATTTGTGATTCATCTGTCTTCCTTACTAAAATCCAGGTGTTGTAAAAGCAGGGCACCGTTTTCTGGTGGTTGCTGTCTATCTCATGTGTGAACTGTGCCTGGCTGGCCTGAGTTATCCATGGTCACTGGTTGTTCAGAGAAGAACCTGAGAAACTGTTTGTACAAACTTTGTACAAACTACATAGTTTGTACCTCTGTCACTTCCTCTGTACCCTGGAGACGACTCCAACGTGAGCAGCACAAAGGCACAGACAATACAAAGCTCCAACCTGATAGCCATGGCTCTATTTCCAGGTTGGGTCTCTTATTGTTTTCAACTTTCCAGTGTTTTTTCTCTCAAAGAACACTGTTGAGAACCCCCTCTCAGAGACTTGTATCTGCCCAAATGAGCTCATTTTAGTCAGGTTGAAAATATGCTCCTATAGTGACCACACAGACTGTACCTCCCAGGCTCCTGACAAATGAAGTTTGAAAGTATGTGTGTGGAGGTTTGTGATTCCCACAGCACATTTCCCAATCCTTTTTATACCAATCTTCTTTATTTGTTTTGAGACAAGGTATCTATGTGTAGCCCTTGGCTGTCCTGAAACTAGCTCTGTAGGCCAGGCTGGCCTCAAACTCAGAGCTCTGCCCACCTCTGCCTCCCAAGTGCTGAGATTAAAGGCATGAGCCACCATGCACGATAATTTCCTATTTTTATTATGCTTACTTATATTTAAATTTTCTCTTTTGGTTCTTGTGGGATGGGTTTCACGTCTATTCCTTCTACTCCCAGAATGCTTGGCATTGAAGTTTAAGTGAACACACAGATACTAACTTCATTATGATCTGAAATGACTTCAAACTAATGAGTTGTTTGGTGTACTAGTAAGTAGCAGTTTTCCTCAGTAATAACTGCGTGTGGTGGCTAATTTTTACTGCTACTCAAATGGACTGAAAAGTACTTAGGAGATGTGTAAGGCTCATGGCTGGTTTCTGTGAGGCTTCTCCAGACAGGACTGGGTCATGAGGGTTCTGGCATAATCAATGGCTTAATCTACCAATGGATTCAGTTTTTGAAAAGATTACTGGGAGGGGGTAGGGCTGGGGAAGGTACGGCATAGCTGGACAAATGAAGTCACTAAGGGTAACCTTTGGGCAACTTTTTGCCCTGCCCTCTTCCTGCTGATTTGCTTCCTGTCTTCCATGAAGTGAACATCTTTTTCCCCCAACATGTTTTCACAGCCATCATGATCTGCCTCACCAGGAGTCTAGAATCAGTGGGGCCAAGGACTAGGGACTCAAGTCTCTGAGACTGTGAACCAAATAAAACCATCTCCTTCCTTAGGTTGGTTTCTCTATCAATTATACAGTGAAAGTGGTTAGAAAAGCAACTTCCACACTGGGTAAATCAGAGGACACAGTATTGTCTTTACATAGCTACATCCTAAATTACCACTGACTACTTCCTTTAGTTTAAATTATAGACTATTAAACGTAAACATGCATATGCTGTGCAGTACACACAGAAGGACACAGGTCTGAATGAAAATCCAATATAGAAACTGGAATGTGGAAAGTTCTTAGCCCTAAAGCTCATGTTACTTTAAACTGAACAGCATTTTCTCCTTAACAGGCTAAAAAACTAAGAGAAGTACGTTGATACTCTGAGCACGTGCTAAGAAGCAGATGGGAGACACAGCATTTACTCTGAAGCATGAAGTACACTGTTTAGCACCAAGGGGTTATTGCATGCTACAATTTTTATATGTTTTACAATCATTCCAGCACCAGCTAATTGCTAATAAGAGTGAGGAGCTCCCTGCCACATACTCACAACACATGTTCTTTGGCCGTTCCAATAAGAACCGGCCTGGGCTCATAACAAAATAACTTGACTCACGACTTTCTGCCAAAAATTTTATCTTGTAAGTGCCCCCACATACAACATGGACATCTGGGGGGTACATTTTGAGATAATGGTTTTACAAGAACAGGGAGGAGATGTTTTCAAGGGCAAAAGACATTTTCAAAAGAAGCAATTACTTTTATGTCTGATCAATAGGGAAGAACAAGAGCTATAAAATGCGTTTTGAAAACTCATTTCGGAGCAAGGCAAAGTGACATTTACAGCAGCAGCAGGGACACCAAGCTGGCGGGGTTTGGGCTAAGGTGGCAGCAACACCAGAGGGTGCTCGTCACTATGCATGCTGGTAAAGGAGGTTATCAGCAGCCTTGTCCCCAGTCTTCTGCTTGTACTAGGGGCCTGTGTCACTGTACCCGCTCTTCTCTTAAGGAACTCCATATGAAGTTCTGCAAGCTGCTGAGATTGGCAACTGTACAAATATTTTCTCAACTCTCTGCTTCACCTTGGGAGGGATGAAGCTCATATTTCCAACATGTATGGACAGCCTTGCAATCCAAAATGCTGTTACACAAGTCAAAAATATAATACTGAACTCAACCACATAAGATCCCAACTCCTGAAGGCTCATGAAGCATCAGGTGTTGTGCTGAGTGTTTTTTGTTTATAACCACACAACCCTTACAACTCCATATAAAAAGTATAGTTCCTACTTTACAGATAAAGGGAATTGGAAAACAGAGCTTATACTTTGTGTCTGGAGTATTCACAGCTAAAGATAAGTAGTAGATACTATATTCAAATACAATTTTCCTAACTCTGATTCCAAATCATCTACTGTATGGAGTTTTTTTTTTCTTGCTCCTATGATCTCTAAATGGGAACTTAACCTTCTTGGAGAAGGACCAGAGAGAAACCCCCTGGATCTTATAGGTACATGACCATGCATGTGCCTTGACACAGGGTATTTAGAATCTAGTAGAAACTGTGTCTCAGTTGAGGTTAGGCTGGGCTGGGCTGCCTACACAGCAAGTTCAATGTATTAGGTACGGTTGGATAGCTCAAATCCATTAGTGTTTAGTGAGCACCTTCTATATATTCGTCACTTCAAATTATGGTAGAATCTTACTTAGGATGATTTTCAGTGCTGGGGATGGACCCAGAGCCTTATGCACACCCGGCAAGCACTCTATCATTGAGCTACATGCCCAGCCCACCATGCCTGAGTTGCAGAGATTGATATCAAGTCTCCATCCTCATACGGTTCACATCATTGTCAGGGTGAGAGACTATGGGGGAGTAATAAGTACTCTATATGGCCAGACCCAGTTCCCATCCCAGGACTGATTGTTGAGACACAGGGACATGTCTGGACCAAGCCTAGGCTGAAGAAGACAAAGGGCCTGCAAGAGGGATTCCTTGAGAAGCCATGAAAGAGCTGGCAGAGGGAGGAGAGCAGGTGAACTGTGGGCTGGGTACATGAGTGTTTACTCTGCAGGAGGTTCTGAGGTTCTGTATGAAAGCACTTATGAACCAGAGACCTCTGAGTGGGCATCCTGATGCTACCCTATAGGCAGCAGCTGAGGCATGGGAAGTGGAGTGATGTGCATGAAGTTGCCCAGCAGTTAAGAGAGCGGGCCTGTGTCTGAGACTCAGAACACTCACCCAAAGCCCTCAGGGAACCACAGCATCATATAGGGTCATCAGATGCAGTAAGCTCCTGAAAAGAGGAAGGAAAAACCCAGGGCTGGGGCAACAGCTCAGTGGATAAAGCACTTGCTATGCTAATGTGAGGACTAGAATTTAGATTTCCAGAACCCATATGAATACGGTTTTCCTTAGGGGCAGATTTTGTGGCCCCTTTCTTCTATCCTTAACTCTAGAACTATGTGGCCAAATCTGCTAAGTTCTGCTGCTTATTGGGGCTGGACATGGCCCTCTCATTTAATTACATCTTCACCAGCTTTCTGTCCATTACTGCCTAAGCTTGGCTGTCCTTGAACTTGCTCTGTAGACCAGGCTAGCCTTGAACTTAAGAGATCCACCAGCCTCTGACTTCTAAGAGCTGGGATTAAAGGTGTGCCCCACCATACCCTGCTCTAAGCAGAGCCCATCTATCATGGACTGAAACCACTTAAGCTATGAGACAGAATAAATGTTTTCCTACATGCTACCTCAGATGTTCATCATAGTAACGAGAAACTTATTAACAGAATCATTACAACAACCCTAGGGGTAGATAGAATTATTACCCATTTTTCCAACAAGGAGACCAAGGCACAAGCAGGAGGTACATGATGGGCAGCCAATAGAGGCAGGATTCAGTCTTAATTACTACCTTCTTCTAACTCAGGAGAAAAAGTGGGGAGACTCATATTGCAGAACTTTGTCTACTAGCTGCTACAGAACAAGTAGACAAAACGCTTTTGTGAGCTTAAGTATTTATACAGTAAGGAAACACAATGTGATAAAAGAGGTACATTTTCAAAACCTTGGTGCTCACACAGCACAGGGGCAACAGGAGCCTCAGTTCTAAGACTGAAATGAAATTCACCAGCCAAGTAAGAAAGGTGCAGAGAACAAGTTAATAATGGCCCCCAAAAAGACACAGTTTCAAATCTAACCTACTATTAATTAATTTACGTATTGCTACTTGGGAGGAGGCAGCCAGTGTTAAGTTAGATCCGATTGTGGAGCGGCATCTGCATTGCTGTGACTGTTCCAACAGTAATTACTAAGCCGAGGTGCCCGCCTTCTGTGTAAAAACCCCTCATTCTCTTTTGCAGAATGCTTTGCTCTTCACCTGCCACAGCATCTTTTGACAGGCCTGACAAGCTTTTCAGAGAGTAGGACACTTTTCAAAGAGAAGAAAGGAGATCTGGTTTGTAAATCCTGGCAGGCTTCTAATCCAAACCTGGTCTCTAAAGAATGTCTGCTTCCCATCTCCACCCAAGGGCCCCGGGCTCCAAGGCTATGCTGTACGCACACTTGCAAGGACCACAGAAGGATCCCTGGCCAGCAAGAGTGGGATGACGACTGAAGAGCTCTAAGGCCCTGGGCTCAGGCTAACTTACACTGTGAGCTGTGTTACTCTGTTCTGGGTTTCAGGACTAGAGGACAGAGACACCTACAGTAACTCTCCCCAGAGTCAGCTCCAGGCTGACTTGGAGGCTCAAGAGAGATGTCATACTGAGTATAAAACAGCACATCAAAGTATATGAATTGGTTGTCTAATTAGGTTAGGGTGGAACTGTTGGGGAATATTATTTTAAGGTGTGTTACTTTTGCTTATGTTGCATTTGTTTATCTCTGTGAAGCTGTGTTACTTTCCCTGTCTAAAACGCCTGATGATCTAATAAAGAGCTGAACGGCCAACAGCAAGGCAGGAGGAAGGATAGGCGGGGCTGGCAGGGAGAGAGAACATATAGAAGAAGAAAAGAGAAAAAGGGGAGAAGGAAGGAGCCAGAGAAGGAGGAGGACTCCAGGGGCCAGTCAGCCAGCTACACAGCCAGCCACAGAATAAGAAACAAAGAAAGGTATACAGGAATAGAAAGGGAAAAGTCCAGAGGCAAAAGGTAGACAGGATAATTTAAGGAAAACTGGCAAGAAACTAAGCCAAGCTAAGGCTGGGCATTCATAATTAAGTATAAGCCTCTTTGTGTGATTTATTTGGGAGCTGGGTGGCGGGCCTCCAAAAGAGAGCAAAAGAGTAAAAACCCCGAACAACATGGAACTTAAGTGAAAGGACTCTATTACTAGCCAGCTTCCAGCCCTGATCATCTCTCAGGGCTCAGGGCTCAATCTTCTTGCTTTAGTACTTGAGACAAATTTCCCATTGTCAGCAGTGATGCCTGATGCTTGTTAAGTTTGTCACAGAACACTGATTTCCTGGGCTCTTGTCAGCTTCTAAGGCTTGGTTCACAACATGGCCAAAATTTTCAAGGAAAAGACACAGGAAACTCTTGGCAAGGCCTGCACCTCTTCCTTGGAACCAGAGACTGGGAATGGGTCATGGCAGGACTCTAGTGTTCCTGACAAGCTCTGGCTATCTCAGAATGTATTTTACTTGACTGTAGGACTACTGTGGATCAGTGGTCCATTATGCCTGGTGTCCTTTTGAAAGGAAGTTATCTGGAGACAACCATGGCTCCAGGAGAGCACCATGTGAGGATTAGGTTATGCTAATGTGAGAGCCAAAGTTACATTTGAAGTTTTAATTACTATGCCTAAGAAACCCAGGAAACAAAAATGCCTCTGATCTGCAAGCCTCTTGCTCCAGGACAGATAGTTCCTGAAATGCTGGAGGCTATTGTTTATGGGAGATAATAAGCCACATGTCTTCACTCCCCTAAACAAGTTTGTTTGACCCGTCTGAACTGGATGTGTTTGATCACATGTGGGCAGGAGGTTCACTGGCAAGAAATATGTCAGGATGTACACTTGCCCCTGATTGGATGTAGGCTGGAGGTACATCAGGATGTATGCTTGCCCCTGATTGGACCTGATGGGAAATTCTTAAGCCACTGCAAACCTTGACTTAGACCCATCTTCTGGAAACCTGGAGATGGACCTGGCCAGAGCCCATCCAACTGGCCAGTATTTAATTAAAGCTTGCTACAGATTTGGCTTTAAATTGTGATAGTGGTCTTATTCTTGATTGGTGGGATTAACACTGCCTAAGACCAATAGCTTCCACAACTGGGAGAAAACCTGCAACCCATCTTTCTGTCCCCTTCAGGGCAGCATGGCCTCTATGTACCTTGATGCCTCTACATAAGTCTCTGAAACTGTCAGAAAATAAATGTCTGACATTTAAGCCACTTCATTTATGGTACTTTGTAATGCCAGCCCTTGGAACTGTACCCTTAGCATTGCTTCCCAGTTGAGCTGCACAGAATCATTTCTTCATTTCACCCTGTTTACTGAGGAGCCCCTAAAGGCCAAGTCCAGGATAGAAGGGTGAAGATGATGCCAGTGCCCCTAACCAGTCTAGAGTCAAGCAGAAGGCCAATGCCCCATGCAGAAACATGGTAAGGCGGTCTGGGGTAAACAGCAGGAGGAAGGGAAGGGGCATGGCTTTTCTGGAAAGGCAAGGTAGGGAAGGGAGAGCAGGAAAGACTGCAGAAATGACTATTTTCCCAAGATGAATCCTTAAGCAGCCCCCGTTTCTATGAAGGCTGAATGAAGGCACAGAGCTGAGGGCCCAGAACAGAGGAGAGAGGAAAATAAGATGACACAATACAGTGAGAGCTCACAGGGACAAAGGTACTCAGGGCATATCCTCACTGCAGACCAGGAGACATGTTATCTACCCTTCACCCCGTCTCAGTGATTCTAACTGGGAGGCCTGGGTGGGGACAGAACATACATGCCCCTAAACATCCTAGGGTAGGGTTAATAGTCAGTCCCCATAGACTTTGTTTCAGCTTCCTAGTATTTCTCAGTCATGTACAAACAGTAAATAATAGTCTGCAACACAATTAATTAAAGTAGCAATTTGTCATTGTCTATGTGGGAACTGTCAAAAACATCCATTTCTGTTCTTTATATCACACTGTTATGCCATAAAAATACTATGGAAGGAACTGAACAATTTTGAAATCACTGACATGTTTACAGAGTAATCCATAGGACTGGTGTTCAAACATACTTTGAATTGTTCAAAGTTCTTTGTGGTTGTAAGAAATGTCCACTAGTTTAATACAGAATGAACTGACCACCATGAATATCTAGCAGCACTTGTGAATCTCATTCAAGACCCACAGTTAGGAAGCCCAGGCTTATGTTATGCTATGGTACCCCAGCTTTTCATCTGGGGTGGAACAAAAATTCACAGACTTAAAAGATGTAGCCACAAGCTGCAGCCTGTTACATTTAAGTTCCAAGCCAAATGTTAAATACCAAGTTGATCCTGACATAACTCAGACATGTGACTTCTAGAAAGTTTAAGTTAACAAACATAAACAGGCAGCCACTACATGGGAAGGCTGATGGCCAGAGGAGAAGGTTTACAGAGGATTTTTCCAAGGCTCAGCTTTCTGAGCTATAGTCTAGGACTCTCAGAGCCTGCCCTAAGTTGTACAGGTACACAGAGATCGAACACTGGAAAATTCCTGTATGGTGTTGGTAAGAAGCCAGCAAGAATCAAACCGGCCACTTTTCCCCAGCAAAAATGCCGCATTTAGAGCAATGTCAAGTTATTTCCAGTAAGACTCAATTCAACTTTTATGGTATCATATTTACACTCCAAGATCAAACTAGATTTTTTTTTTCAATAAAGCATGTCTTAAGAATGGGAAGTTTCTGTCATTAACAGGCTGAAACTAAGTAACAACAAAGAGAAAAACAAAACACCTAACTTGGGCTTTAGTACTTGCTTTGGTTCACACAAAAGCATATTCTGCAGCTACTATGACTTCACCCTCAGATACACGTGAGCTTCTCACATTAGGTGCTATATATTTACTTTACTTATTATTATTATTTCAAGCTGTGACTTTCATATATATATAAAACTACAACTTGTAGTAAGACATACTTTTTTTTTTTTTTTTGGTTTTTCAAGACAGGGTTTCTCTGTGTAGCTTTGCGCCTTTCCTGGAACTCGCTCTGGAGACCAGGCTGGCCTCGAACTCACAGAGATCCGCCTGCCTCTGCCTCCCAAGTGCTGGGATTAAAGGTGTGCGCCACCACCGCCCGGCTAAAAGACATACTTTTAACTGGGCCTGGGGAGATGGCTCAGTGCTTAAGAGCACTGGCTGCTCAATTCCCAGCACCTACAGAGCAGCTTCCAGCCATCTGTAACTCTATTCCTTGGGGGATCTGATGCCCTCTGCTGGCCTCCACACACATCAGGCACGGATGTGGTACCCAGACATACATGTAGGCAAAATATTCACTCACATAAAATACAATTTAAAATTTTTAAAAAGAAATACATTTAATTATTTACCCTCTTTCTCTGACTCTCTCTCTTTCACACTTGTTCAGGACTGAACTCACAGCTTCCTGTATTCTACCACTGAGCTACACCCTAGCCCCATACTTCATCGAAAAATATCAAAGATTAACAATGATCACAACTGATTCATAACCTATTACTGAGTTTACAGTTAGGGAAAAAACTCCATTTAGAAAAATACCGGCTAAATTACAGGATACCTGTAAAGAGGAATGTGCATTTTACCACCGTGGTGAAATACTTGAGGAGTTAAAGGACAGAAAAGTTTATATTCCAGGCCCTGTGGCTTTGGGCCTTTGGGGCACAGGACATCGTAATAGAACACAGGGCCAGGAAGTCTGTTCACTTCAGGGCAATAGCAAACGAAGAGACAAGAGGAGATTGGGGGCCTAATATTCTCTCCAGCTGGTCTGTATCCTGAATATCCATCCCACCATCTTTTCAGAGTGCCGCAGGCTGGGGACCAAGCCTTAAAAGCATGGGTCTTTGGAGAGGCATACAAGATCCAAACTGTAACAAAAATGAGGCAGTTCTGCTGATACAAAGAGATTTTCAGGAAAGATAAAACTGGACTGGAGATGGCTCAGAGGTTCAAAGTGCATACTGTTCCTGCAAAGGACTCAAGTTTGGATCTCAGAATCCATTTGGGGAGGCTTGTAACTGCCTATAATTCCAGTTCCAGGAGATGGCCACTCTCTTCAGGACTCCATGGGCATCTGTACTCATGGGCACATAGATAACACACACACACACACACACACACACACACACACACACACACACATCTTAAAACATTAAACAAAAGAAAAATTAAATAAAAGGGTTAAATTTCAAATAATGTTCAACAAATTTTATCTTCTTTGTGAAGAAATTTTTGAACAATTTCTTAAAATGTTATTGGCAGAAACTTATTGAAGTTCTGAGCTTCATTCCCCAAAGTTCTGATGTGGTAGGCTAGTGATGTACAGAAAGCACTATTTTCCATATGTACCCTCCTTACACTTGTATACATGCATACATAATATACAGGATTACAACTATAGTCATCATAGTAATATCTACAAGTTCTGAAATTTACCATTTTCAAAGCAGGCATTTATGCCCTGGGACTCACTGAGGATCCTCCACCAAAGACCTACTGAGCACTAACCTCCTAGAGTCAACCAGGAGACCCCACAAATATTTCTCAAACACTCAAGGCCTTCTCACGTGGGTACCTTTCCCTCTGTGCCTCCACTGTCAGCTGCGAGCACCGAAGACTCTAGTATTGAGCAGAAGCTGTCTTTGGAGCCAGGGCTGTCTCAGCAGGCCCACAGAACCCTGCTATCCCGCGTGGGATTTCAGAAAAGGAACCTCTATAGGAGGAAGGACAACGAGCAAAAAGCAGGGTGGATTTCTGCTACCTCCCCCACAGGCGATTTCACACGAAGAATGCCTTGTACAACTAAGCTAGGTGCAGTTCCTCCTACTGGTCAACCCTGGCCTAGGGCTTACTCTCTGCTCCAGGAATACGAATTACAGGCCCTGTGTTGGAGCAGAAAGAGCACTCCTTTACAGGGAGTCATGAGAGCTTGCAATCCAAACCCTACTTCCATCCAGATGCTGAACTAGCTTGGGGCTACTCGACTGAAGGCCTTCAGAGGCAGAATAGTTCATCTCACTTCCTGGGTCTAGCCTCATATCTCATAAAGCTACTCCTCCTTCCCCATACCTTAGACTTACTGAAATATTTCCTCTTGCAGAAGTCCCCAAGCTTTTCCCACACTTCCTCCAGTCCTTGTTTGTCATGTAGTTCCCATTTAGAAAGCCCTTCCTGATACTTAGGCATCCTGCTGACTTGTATATGAACATCAGATTTCAGTTCAAGGGTACCTGTTTCTGGGTAAGCCTCTCCTAATTCTCAAAGACTGCTTCAAAGCATCACACCTTGAACACACACACCTCCTTAGGGCAAGGGGCATGCTCTTGGCACTCCTAAGCCCCATGTCTGTCTCTCTGCATCTTCTGGAAAGTCCCACTAATGGTACAGCACTGGTGGTTAATAGGCTTAGCTCTATTTGAGGAATTGGTAAGTGAAGGACTCATATTGTACCGTTAAGCCATCACTGAAATGTTATGCCACATAAAGAAGAGGGGATATTAGAAGTACAAACAGACCTTTTAAGTTTAAGAAGGGAAATGCTGCTATCCACAATAAGAATTTATGGCAATATAGGAATTATGACATATTCTCATCAACACAGCCATACTGACCTTTTACAACCTAAGTCAGGTTAGTTGTTTATCTTTATTTATTTTGTCTGTCTCTCATGCTAAAATGTAAGCTCCAGGAAGCCAGAGCCAATCCCATGTGCTGAAGAATACTTAGCACTTGGTGTAAGCTGGATCCTGCAAAGTGCTCTGTGAAGTTACTGAATGAAGGAATGAATGAGCTATCAAGCTTATGGAGACTAAAGTTGCTGGATGTGGGGATTAAGAGAAGGGGCATAATTTAGAATAGGTTCTGCAACATGAGAATATTTACAAACGACTTTATAATCACCAATCAGCTTTTCTGAGCCATGTATCCTTGGATGCAGGCAGTACTGTCCTTCAACTTTTAAGATAAGGGAAAGCCAACTCAAGACTACCTAGTGAATCTGCTGCCAGGTCATTGCTTAGCCCTCTGCTAGTAAAAAGCACGAGACTAGAGATACTGCTGACTTCCAAAGGCTGAAACATTTGAGGAAATAAACCAGGTAGAAGCAAGGAACCAAGAAAGCTCTGCATACTGCATCCAAAGGAAACAAACATTTTTTTCTGGAATAGCAAGGTGTGTTCACCCCATTATCAGTTGTCAAGTCCCTGACCAAGAAAACATTTTCAGAAAACAATGGGGCCTGCAATCTGACTCCAGAAGTCCAGGCTCTGCCTGCCAATCAGCAGTGACACCACTCTGTCATCAAGAGACCAGGTCACCTCATGGTCCCTTCAGACTCTTTACAAAGCAGTTGGAGGAGAAAGAAAAGAGACAAGAAGGGCCAACTGAATAAAAATTAAATCAAATAAGCAACAAACTAGCATAAAAATAAATATATATACAACCACAGTTTAATAACAGTATAATCATCTACAATAAATATGACCATTTGTATTATAAACCAAACTAATTCATTTAAAAGAGAGCACATGGACAAATGAATAAAGATTTCTAATTTTTCTACTTCAAGCTTTTTAAATCAAAATTGAATTTGTTAGAAAATGGCAGTTGATTTCCCAGCACTGTTACTCATATTCCAAGAAGGAAGAATAAGACGCAAATGCTGGTGAGACTCAGGAATTAATTCTGGCTGGTCTTTTCAAATTTACATTTTACTTCATTTGGGAAATGAGATCACTCTCTGTCTTCTGTTTGGAAAATTATTTTCCACTTAAATGTAAAAACATGTTCAGTACTGTTACGGGGACAGAGGTTACAGTGAGATTGCTGAGTGACTACTTCCTGACCCTTCTAAGCTGCTCTGTAGTTCCTGCAAGCAGACAGAGTAGAAGAACCCAGTTCAGAAAGGTCCCGGAGCGCTGCAGCCATGGCATTAGGAGGGCAAGCCTCCCACATAAAGATGGGAGCACACCTGAGCACGCACCAAAAAGAAGACAGAGAGAATCCCCAACTGAGGAGAAAGCACGCCCTGCCCCTCCTCCCTAGCTTCCTCATCAACTGTTTAATCTTAACCTTTATCTAATACTCTATGAATCCTTTTAAACATTTAGCACTGTGTTTTTTTTAATAGACATCCAACAATAATAAAATTGAATATGGTATGACAGCAGTCATCTTTAAAGGAGCAGGAGAAACAGCTGGAAACTGTAAAATAAAATTATTCACTTTTAAATTTACACTTTGAAGAGTATAGCAAACACAATCAGGTAACTATCACAAAAAAAAAAATTCAGAATCTTTACATCATCTCCCTAAAGTTCCTTTGTGCCTCTGGTAGCCAAGTCCCCTCCCAGACATAACACAGGGACAACACAAGGATAACCAACTGGCTTTCATCCCTATCGTCTTGCTTTTCTAGAATTTCATATCAATGCCATCACACTGCTGGGAGCCTCGGTGTCTAGTTTTTTTGCTCCAGATCATGGTTCTGAGATTCATGTGTGTTGCAATGCAGGTGGAATTTGGTCCTTTTCCTGCTCAGCTAATTTCCTTCTCCACACCAACTATACATTCTTCTAGAAGCCCTAACATAAGCTCTACGGTTATACCCTAAGTACTATTTCTTGACTTTCCTTGATAATCCTCTGTAAAAACATCAACCACGGTTCTGGTAAGAGACAAAGATAGCAGCTGCTTGTAGGGCCAAGCCTGGCAAGCCAACAGTTTAAACAGAATTAGAAATTCTTAGATAAAGCAATGAAAAGTGAGTGGCAGAAAAGAGGGTAACTTCCTGAAACACTCTCTTGACCATAAAAGACTGGGTCGGTATAGAGTGCAAAAATGCCATTTCCCCACTCACAGTCAGTGCGTCTGTTGTGTCTGTTGTAGTGTCTCACCCGCCATGGTGGTTTGAGCGGGAATGGCTCCCATAGACTCATGTGTTTGAGTGTTTGGCCCATAGGAGCGGCACTATTAGGAGGTGTGACCTTGTTGGAGAAGATGTGGCCTTGTTGGAGAAGTGTGTCACCATGGAGGCGGGTTTTGAGGTCTCATATATGCTCAAGCCACTCCTAGTGTCACAGTTCACGTTCTGTTGCCTGTGGATCAAGTTGTAGAACTCTCAGCTACCTCTCCAGCACCATGTCTGCCGGCATTCTGCCTTACTTCCTGCCAGCCCCAATTAAATGTTTTCCTTTGTAAGAGTTCCCGCCGGGCGTTGGTGGTGCACGCCTTTAATCCCAGCACTTGGGAGGCAGAGGTAGGCGGATCTCTGTGAGTTCGAGGCCAGCCTGGGCTACCAAGTGAGTTCCAGGAAAGGCACAAAGCTACACAGAGAAACCCTGTCTCAAAAAACCAAAAAAAAAAAGAGTTCCCATGGTCATGGTGTCTCTTCACAACATGAACTACCTATGGCACCTGAAGATTTGAGAACTACAGGTGTTTTAAGTAACTGACTTCTAAAATAGCTTAAATTTATCTTATAAAGTGCCTGAAGTATTACTAAGTACTATTAGGTGCCAATTCTGTGTCTTGCTCAACAGAGTCTACTGAATATAACTAAACTTTACTTGGTATCTAACCATTGTCAGCATTCTGACTAACTACTGTGCTCAGCTCTTATGCAGATGTCATCATGGGTTATCAGTCTGACAGCCTAGTGGCTTGCTATTCTAAATGGCCCTAAACTATTGTTACTAGTTTTATTTTATGTGCATGGGTGTTTTCCATACATGTATGTCTGTGCACTGTGTGTATGTCTGATTCCCTCAGAGACCAAAAGAGGGCACTGGACTCTTCATACTGGGAATATGTCCTTGCCTCTAACCTACAACCGTTTATCTTTTGGAAATGTTCTAATTATAAAATATTTCCATCATACAGAAAAGTCCAGAAAGGAAGAATCCAAGTGCTCACCACCCAGTTTCATTTTGCAGGTGTTCACATTTGACACACTTATTTCACATTATTTTTTTCTCTACTACTATACACTTGTTTCACATTATGAAAGTAATATAGCCCTCTCCAAGGCATTTGGATAATGGAGAAATCACTCAAAATTCACCACAACCATTGTTCACATTTTGATGAATTTTCTTTTTTTCTTTTTGTAAGTGTGATTCCCACAACTCTGTGAGCATGCATATAATTTGGAATTGCTTTCACAGTAATGGTCTAGTACATGTGTTTCTTTTGGCTGCTACATAACTATTATCTTAGAGGCTTCAGAGTGAAGTGAGTTATTTTTATCTGACCAATCTCATTTTTTATTTAGAATATTTCTAATTTTTGCTATTACACATAAACTTCAAAATATCTTTACAAATATTAACCTTCTTATTGTTAATCCACTCAGAATGCATATTTGAGTTTTATATGGCTTGCATTATCTTCTTACCAAGCAGAGTGACTTCTTGACATCATCTGAGTACAGGAAGAGGTTTCATTCATTCATTCAATAATTCATTCAAAACACATTTATCAAGTTCCTACTTAAGATAGAGATTTTTAAAAAAATATAAAACAAGTTAAAAACCCTGAGGCAAGGTCTATTTATGTCCTGAAGCTTACCAGATAGCTTAGGAGACAGGTTTACTACTCATGAAGAAGGCAGATACAGCAAAGAACAGGAGTGCTGCCATGATTATGGCTGATGCTCACTGCCCAGGATGCACAGGAGGACTCCTTCCTGGGTTTTGTAGTAAGGATGGGCAGGGAGACTCTACAAGGCTGACCTCACACCATCTGCCTACTAAACTACATTTCTCTGACTTGCATGAAGATATGACACCCAAAGCTTTTTTTTTTCTTCTGAATTCAATGTTATATGGGACAGAAATGATAACTTCTTTCCCAGTATCAAGTATAGCTTCTGTCATTTTGGGTGAAGAATCATGGGTGTAAGGCACCCTTTCTTGGAATGCCAGGAAGCTGTCATACATAAGTTGAGCTACATAGCTTATCACTAGCTTCTCACATCTTACCAACTGAACAACTATATCCTGTTCCTTGCTCTGCTAAAACTGTCTTTCATTCCTCTTAAGGCTTATCAGGCTAGAAATGTGCCAAAGAAATATGATGGATGCCAGTGTTAAGGAACATGCCCATAAATCAAAGGGGATCATGGTCATCAATGCTTATTTTTCTTTCTCTGAAGATCAAAACATAAACACAAAGGCAAAACCAGACAAGCAGAAAGACTTGGATCAAATGCCCAGGTCCTTATCCCCTAATGTTCTCTTCGACATATGGGCCCTTCTCTCTGCAGACTATGACAAATTTTCCTATGGGCCCCTTAGTGTAAGAAACAGGGACAAGAACCTAGTCACTAATCCAAGAAGAAAGCAAGAGCAGGAGGCTCAGGTCATGAGTATCAATAAGCTCACACACAAGCACACACTTTGCACCCATGTGAAGCATGCACTGGGGTTAGGTCACTTCTCTTTAAACTTGAGCCCTTGCCAAACGAATGATCTGCTGAAACACGGGATGCAGCAACGTGCTAAATAACATGGGACAGCTCGCTGGCTCTCAACAGGTCATTCATTTTCTTTCCCTTTTCCATTTTCTTACTCTGTTGTCTTTCCTACACTGATTGTAAACCTGTTACTATGTTGACTGCAGAAGTCCCCTTTGGCGGTGACCAGTCAGTGACTGAAACAGACAAAGCATCACATGCCCTGAAGGCAGAGACAACTTGATTTAGATGGCATTGCCCTTCTGGGTAGTGTTGCTGGGAACACCCAGAAGGACTCTCTGGTTCCCCTGAAAAGAATTCCTTTTCTTAAGGAACCTTCTACATTGTTTTAGAGAAGAGGACAGAGAAAGGAGTAAGCGAAACAAGCATTTCTCAGAGAGAGAAAACAGCCCCCAGGCTAGTGAGAGGCAGGTCAGGAAGCTCAAGGGGATGGTGCTCAAGTCCTGACAGTGTCATCTTCCTGTCAGAGGGTGAGGGAACAAGCCTAAACAGAATGGGGTGAACAAGGTAGTGAGCGCCCCAGACAGGTGGGCATCGCCAATGATTTGGTGTGGATGTCCATCCAAAGGGTTCCTCTTAGATTTCACAAAACAAACAAACCAAAAACCAAAAATAAGACATAAAGGGGGGACAAAAGCAATGCTCTAAGAGTCCAGAAGGAAGATGCCTGTTATCCTAATCTTTATAATCACTCTCATAAAACAAACAGTGACGTAATGCAGACTCAAGACAGAGCACGGATGACACATCTAACTTAAACTGTCACTTCAGCACGCCTAATCTTTATTTTTTTCTCATTTCTCTGCAGCTCAGGGAAATGCTGTGACAGTCTAGCTTCGGGCTAGTTCCTCCTTCTCTCCTGCCTAAGATGCCAAGCCACTTCCCCGACTTCCCAGTGAGAACAAACAGAAAGTGCTGGGTTCTACCAGAGGCAGTTTGGGTAGTGGATGCCAGTCCACATGCTTTTGGTACCACAAGTCATCGGGCACCTCATGATATCTTGACACTCAAAACTCTTGATATCCAAAATACTGCCAGTCACATTGGTATCTTCAGGATGTGTGTGAAATACATACAAATTATTTCAAAATAAAGTGTGTAGATCTGATATAAGGAAGCCATGGAATTCCATGAATGAAAAATTTATACTAAAAGGAAACAGGTTGTGTAAAGGAGTCATAAAAAAAAGGTAAGACAAATTTCACATAAAATCTCATAAATACTATAAAGACAGACTGAAAAGAAGTGTGTCCATGCAGCAATAGCTCTGGAGGAATGTGCTTTATGTTTTTGTGTCTTTAATTTCCTACAATTTATTTATCTTTTTATGCATCTTATTCATTTTCTACAATATTTCCAAGACCAGAACATAAAATCTTTTTTGGTTTTCAAAGTTTGAAGGTAAAATCTAATACTGTTAAAAAACAAAACAAAACAAAAACCCTTCATTTTGAAATTCTGACAAATAGTCTCAAGTCAATAAAAATTTGTGATAATATTCCTCACAATTGGAGACTGTGTACATGCTGATGTACACTTACTGGTTACTGTCTTTCTGCCTTGGTAGATCTATCAAATAATCATTTAATTTCTAGATTACTCAAAGCAAATCAACAGTTCCATGCCTTTCTGTGCCTGAATTCTAACATGATAAGGTAGGAATTTCAATGAGATTTAATTAATTCATCACATAGAAGCAAACTTTATCCAGATTGGTTGATGGATCAGATGTTCTAAAAAAACAACAGAAATGCAGAGATGAAGAATTTGAGAAGAGGTGAAGAGCATTATTTATTACATGTCAAGGCTTTAAGGGCTTCTAAACTGCCTGTGGGTAGGGTTCCCCTATCCAGTCTCTCCAATGATTTCACAGAGGTTTCCTCTGAATACCAAAAAGTTCTTAAAGTATGAATTAAATAAATGACTTGATTCATCACTCAACCAAAATCTAGTTTCTGGTGTAAGTAAGCTGGCCTCTGCTCCCAAGTCTCACCACTAACCTTCAAGGTTAGTGAAGACTGGCCGGTGAGGGTGCAGGGACTGGAGACGGGGCTATGGGTGTATGAAAACGAAGGCTGGAGACTTGCAAAGGGAAGCCAGTGAGAAAAAATGACAAGGAAAATGCACAATAATAATACACGGGTAAGCAAGTACAAATGCTGATATGCTAAGAAACACAAATACATTCAAAGATTGGTAAATAAGCAGGTTTTTCCTAACCGTGATGATTAAAATCTAGGCTGCACTTTCACAATGGTGACTGAGCAATAAGAAGCAGTTCCTTAGTTTCTAGCAAGAATTTGAAAAATGAATAAATCATATAAAAGGTAGGTTGAGCTACCTATGTATGTACAATTTCCACAGACCAGTCTCCAGTTCATTACAGCTCCCCCTTTAATTGGAAGCAAAGCTGGAGAAAATGCTTGAGGAGAGGAGTCTCCCTCCAACCCAACTATCCACCTTGGAGGGGCAGGGCAGATTCCAGCATCTCATATAGCAAAGGGAAGGTCACCCACCGTGCATAAAAACACTAGCTCTCCTTCCCACTCACAGCACTGTCTGCAGGGCTCTCCACTTCCCTTCTGTATGTACTGACTCCCAGGCAGTGCCATTCTCTGGAACCGAGTGCAGTCTGCCCTGTCCCAGCAGTCTTTGCACACACAGAGCCCAGTGAAGAAATGTCTGCCCTGTCCTACCACTCATTCTCCCTTCTAGGCCTTACTCCAGGGCAGCCCTGAGGTTTGCTCTTATACCTCTTTCCATGGTCCTGCCCCCAGTGCACCTCTACTCAGTTCTATGAGCAGCAGGGAGCCACAACACCCTCCAAAGACCCCTTGATACGCTCAGCATGTGGCTCCCAATGTCATCATCCACAAAGTGGGCACTTAGTGAACACTGAATCAGATAGAAGCATCTGGTTCTTTTGCAAGCAGTGCAAAGAATCACTTTACACACACACACACACACACACACACACACGCACACTTTACACACATACAAACATGCACGCACTCTTAACCCACACACATATACATTTTACACATACATATGAACACACTTTACACACATACCTTCACACACAACACATACCCACACATACTCACATACACTCACTCACATACATATACCCATGCACTCACATACACAGCATGACATTTTTCTGTGCGTTTCTTCACACACACACACACACAAAATGACATTTTTCTGTGAGTTTCTTCACAAATGATCAATATTACTATCATGATAGTCCACTGCTAACAACCTTTCCCCTCGATTATGATCAAAGAACAGGAAGGCAGGGAAGGAGGTGGTAATGAGGAGACCAGTGAGCTGTCAAAGAAGCAGCCTGGCTCCTACAGTCTCCCTTCTGAGCGGGTCTTGCCCCTTCTACCTGGATCTGTGCTCTCTCACAAGCCAAGCACTGGCACTCTCTCCTCCCTCTGCATGGCACCTCTCCAGGGCCTTCCTTCTCCATAGCCTGTGACAAAATGTTCTCCTTCTATATAACAACTAGCATTCATGCTCTCGCAATGGTCACTTTACCATTCCATTGCTAGAACACCATTCTTCTTGTGACTAGTCTTGGTTGTCACTGGATACACCTAGAGAGGGAACTGCAGTTAAGAAAGTTCCTCCATCAGATTGGCCTGCAGACGTGACTGTGGGGCACTTTCTTGATTGCAAATTGATGTAGGAGGAACCAGCACCTTGGTGGTACTCTCCCTGGGCAGGGGAGCCTGAACTGTGGAAAAAAGATAGCTGAGCAAGTCAGGGGAGGTGGTTGTATTCCTCCAAGGTCTCTGCTTTGGTTTCTGTTGGAGGTTTCTAACTTGAGTTCCAACCTTAGCTTCCCTGGCTTACGGACTGTAAGCGGAATAAACCCTTCCCTCCCCAGCTGGCTTTTGGAGAGTGTTTTTTTTTTTTTTAATTAAGAAATTTTTTATTCATTTTACATACCAATCACAGATTCCCCCCTCCCCTCCTCCTGTCCCTCCGACCTCCACCCACCCCCAACCTACCACCCATTCCCTCCTACAAGAAGGTAAGGCCTCCCATGGGGAGTCAGTAGAGCCTGGTACATTCAGTAGAGGCAGGTCCAAGCCCTTCCCCCTGCCTCAAGGCTGTGGGAGGTGTCCCACCATAGCTAGTAGGCTCCAAAAAGCCCGCCCATGCACCAGGGACGGATCCTGATCCTACTACCAGGGGCCCCGTAAGCAGATCAAGCTGCACAACTGTCTCGCTTATGCAGAGTGTTTTTTTATCACAGCAACAGAGAAGCAAAGTCACACACTTTTTACAGACTTTTGAGAGCCCAGAATAACATGGGCCCAACAATGAGTCTGTGAAGAAACCAAAGCCCAGATCTCATTTTCAACCATACAGTCCTCCCCTGCATCTTCACCCTGACCTCAGGTCCTCCCCTGCCCCCCACTGCATCTTCAGCCTGACCTCAGAACAGTTAGTATTAGAATCTAAAGGTCACCACTGAAACCACACTAGGAAAAAGTGAAAATGCTAAGAATTCTTGGTCCTGGGTCCTGCCACAATGGAATGAAATTAGTATATCAACAAAAGACCCTATGTAGGACTCCAAGGTTTTTAGGGCTATCATCCACCCATTAGGAAAATAAACTAGCTGTGTAAGGAAGAATCTGCAAGCACAGATAAGTTTTGCTACAGTCCCACAAACTGGCCCCACAACCAGAGCTCTCCAACAATAGAATGGACCAGAATAGACTCGATGTTTTCCTTCATCATTACAACATTCAAACATGGCAGAGGGCCATTTGTCAGGGTCCCTACAGAAGTGTCCAGTACAAGGGTGAGCATTATATAGCCCTTCAAGATTCTCTTGGCAGACTTAACCTCATTCCCAGTATTCTAACAACCAAGAGTGAATTCAAGTTTCAAATACTCATTCAACAGTCAGCCAATCCAAATTTTATTCTTGAATGTCTCTGAAAACTAAATCCATTTACATTTCCCACCCAAATGCTTCCTCTAAGAATCTGCTTGACACTCAGAAGGCAGAGGCAGTTTCTCAGCTTCAAATTTTCTATAGTATCATTGACTATAGATATATCCAATTTCTTAGTAAAACCTACATAATGAAAAAAATGTGATTCCAATTGTAGCATATAATAATGATGTTTTCTCCCTCAAACAATGATATTCAAAACATACTAGAGAGGGCAAGAGGAAAACTATTTGCAAAAAGAAAAGCTTACAAGTGAATATGGTAATATATGTACAGTTTCTATCGAGCCTTATTTGCTACAATGAAAAATAAAATTGGCTATGGTTTACTAAACTTGGTTTCAAGTGCCTTTCCCATCAAAGCACTCTGTAATGCCATCAATCACTAATAACTGATTGGGAGGGGGACCGAAAGGAGGCTACAGCACGAACGTCCTGGACATTTTCTGGACTACGTGATAAAATCAGAGCTTCACCTCTTGTCGCGGCTATTTTAGCGCCTTCTTGTTTTACTCCATTTAGTTGGGAAGACTATGAGGAGAACTCATTTTGAGAGGAGATTAAAACCTGATCCAATAATAAAATCTTCAGTTACTGGACACATCAGTCAAACTGAACAGTTCACTCAGATGCAACTCCCTCTGCAGGTCTCTGGAAGCATCTGTGTCACTCTTCTAAAGGAGATCCAAGTTCACTCATTACTGACTGGTGCTGCCACAGGGCTGCGAGGTCCTCATTCTTTCCTGAAAAGCTTCCTTGTGTTTGAAGGTGGGAGGTTCAGAAGCGAAGTGATATGGCAGGCAACCCCTCAGTGCTCAGGCCCACAAGAAGTCATGCTTTCTTTTGCTTGCAGAGATCAGGAGAGAAGCTGTGCACAGAGGACCTGGAAGCAGGTACGGCCTCTATCTCAACTCCAAATTACCACACTATGAAATACCCATCAGAGGAAACAGAGCAAAAGTGACATCTGAGCTGTAACAGCCTGGTGTGTGTGTGTGTGTGTGTGTGTGTGTGTGTGTGTGTGTGTGTGTAGGTGCTCACATGCACATGCACAAATACAGGAAATACAAAATGACAGCCTGGGCTTAAGTCTGAACCCTGTCTCTTTTTATAGAAACCCACCTTATAAATGCTGATTTCTGACTTGTAAAGTGCCATTAAGGACACCAACCTCATACAGTAGCTGTGAGGCTATGTAGGCAAATACATGTCATGTCCATGTACAGCATGCAGCATATAAAGTTATGTTCTTTAAGGATAAAGTATTCATTCTACCTAAACTGTGGCTAGCTGGTGTGGAATGCTTGCCAAGAGCCATGCAACAATATACTCAGACACTAACTCACCTAAGCATTTGGCTAAGTCATCAGTACTTAATCAACCGACTCACTTGTGAAAGGTTCTCCTGTCTCTGTTTGCTCTGGATTAGCAGTAAGGATCTGCTTTCCTTGGGAGCCTAAGTCACTGGGTCAAGGCTGCTAAGACCCTTTTTCACAGAGGAATCAGTCAAGGACTGAGAATGCTCTGTGTGGTAGTGGAGGCTGCCTGGCCAATTTCATGGAGAGTCCCTTCATGGCTTTGGCAGATTTTGGCACTGTCTACTAAAATAAATCTGGAGCCAAAATGTGGTTTGCCTATTTTGACTTGTGTACATTTTCTGAATACAAGAGACTATTGAGAGGGGCTGAGGTAAGTGGAGAAAATGTTTGTTGATTTCCCTGAAGAAAGCACAAGCTGTTTTTCAGTGATGGGAGGGGCTCAGCCCACCCACTCACCATGGTTATGAATTAATGCTACATCTACAGCAGTGGTTCCCAAGTGTGCACCAGAATTATCTGGGGCTTGTTAAGTCATCAGTTGATGGGCCTCAGCCTAACAGCTTCTCAGTTTGGAAACCTGGGGCAAGAAAACATGGCGCTAAGTACCTGCTACTCAAATCCAGTTCCAGAAGCTGCTGGTGATGGTCAAGGTGTCATTGCTCTGTCTGTGGGAGAACTAAAAAAGGCTAAATTCAGGTAAGTGCCTAGTTCATCACCAAGCAAGGAGGGAGTACTGTTCTCATCCAACATTTATTAAATGAATGAATCCATGAATAAATGAACAGACAGATAAGCCCCATTCATCAATGCCACATATCCTGTGTTTTTAATATCACATTTTACATTACATAGAAACCAAGATGGCTTCCAATTTCCTTTAACCAACCACGTGGATTCTGAAGTGGTAAGAGACTACGCTATGGACATTCATGTGTACACACACACACTCCTATGATGGCTGCTCTATGAACCTCAATCATTATCACCATCTTCCCTTTATTAATAAAAGCTGAAGTGTGGGCTGGGTAAGTGGCTGCCCAGCTGCAGATGATGTTCCTCCACTGCCCTGCTGCTATGTGTGCTCACTAACAAATGCTCTTTTTCATAAGCTAAAGAGCAGACAGGGTGAGAACCATTTCAATGAAGATCACAGGGCGTCAGGATGGCACCCCACAATGGAGGTGGGCCAGCTCCCGTAAAGTGCCAGGCGGCAAGCACTTCTGACTTGGCAGGCCGTGCTGTCTTGACTATTTAGTTCTCCCCCTGCAATGGAAAGCAAACGTGCGACCATGCTGCAACTGAACTTAGGGGCGTGAAAGGATAGTTGTAACTTTCATATGTTATTCTCTTCAACTATTTAAAAATACAATAACTATGCTTAGTATGCAGACCATACTGAAAGAGAAAACAGGCCAAATTTTGCCCATGGGCCATCATTTGCCAACACTTATTCTTGAGGATGATGAAGCAACAAAGAAAAGGAAATGGCCCTTAGAGCTGTGGAGTAGAGATTCCCCCCCCCCACCCCACACACACACACATACACTCACTTGCTTCCACTGGTAGCAGACAGAAGCTCCTCTGTTCTGTAAGGAACTGTATTCTAGAGTCCATGATAGAAATTCCCAACATGCCCCCACAGTTGGGCATGGTCGCACATGCCTGATGGGACATTTAGTCACTTCCGCCTAGTCATTTCCGGGTCAAACATCTTGTGTGACCCAGGACCCAACCATGTGATCTATGAGCATGCGTGGAGTAGCCACGTGGGCCTGTGTGTGCAGGCACAGCTCAGCCTTTATAAGCTGGCACCATGATTCCCCGGCCCCCTTCACATACATGTCTTTCCACAGGCCTGTGCACATCTCTCTCTCTCTCTCCTCATCTTAATAAAACTCTTGTTAGTGGATTCTGTCGTGTTTCATGACTTTTCCTCACAGGGTAAGAGCACTGATAAAAACCAACAGTCCACGTTTATGAAGCTTTGCATGTAATCACACCCATGTACCAAATACTCCAAGTTATATTTCCATACAAGATGATCTGAGCTCCTTGACCTCTCTTGCCCTTGCTGTGAAGCCAGGGACTCAAGGATGCTAACCAGAGTCTCAGGGATTGTAAAACAAATACAGAAAACAGCAGATCTCAGTCTACACATCCTGACCCCGAGAAAGAGAAAGAGAGCAGCAAGTGGGGAGGGAGAGAGGGGGAGAGGGAAAAAGAGGGAGGGAGGGAGGGAGGGAGGGAGGGAGGGAGGGAGGGAGGGAG
>CABHPP010124856.1:8030-23111 GCA_902168425.1 Peromyscus attwateri | reverse complement strand
GAGGGAGGGAGGGAGGGAGGGAGGGAGGGAGGGAGGGAGGGAGGGAGAACACATATATATTAAATAATAAAAATTTCATTCCCCCAAGTGTCTATTCAGCCCAGCATGCTGGGAAAAACTGCAATTCTATAGGCTCAGGCACCACTTAAGACCTAAACAATTGTTAAAAAGCAAAGCCTTAGCATCCTTTATAAATAAAATGAAATGAGAAAATAAGTGCTTTGAATTTAAAGGTTCCTTTAAGTTAGATTTGGATACACTAAAAACTTTATGAGTTCAGATTGCTCCAAACGGCTTTAAAGCATAAGAGGATGATGGCTGATGGTTCCTCCCAGGTAGTGAAAACTGGGTTGCAAGGCAGGAAGGGGAGTCAGGGCACGTGACGACACACACACTGTGGACACATATACTGTACATGACCAGATCTACAGCACATCTGTGCTATAACAACTTCTTGGGAGAGATAGGAATAGGAAAGATGTTTTGTTTTCTTTAAAGTATGTGGGGTATGGCTAAAAATGAAATGGTTGAGAAATGACAATTTGCATAAATAGCCCTTGTACAACCTAACACAAAGCCCCAGGTCCCCTTCTAGCTCCTCGAGCTTCCTTTCATATCACTGCTTAACATGATATGTCTCCTGGCTTCCTGCCTCTGCTTTCTTTTTATTCTGCTCCTGTCAAACACAGAAGCCATAGCCCCAGTCCTTACAGCAGGGCCTGGCACTTAGTGGGTGAGACTGTGGGTATGGAAAGAGGCCACTGGGTAACATTCTTAAAGGTTCCTCCACTGTAAAGTTCTAAGACTGCTTTACCAGTTAGTTATAAAGCACCATTTGAAGGCCATCCCAGGAGGCCATTCTTCGCATACCAAAAGCATTTCATCAGGAGGGGTTCCCACTTGCTTTCAGCCCCTACCCCCAGTGCCAGCTGTGTTTTAGGAAGACTTCTATGTGTTTAGCAAAGCTGATGTGCCCAAGCTTCACTGCATCAGATGGCGAAGACAGGACTGCAGGCTTTCTAAACATCACCAGTAGACAGGAACCAATTCACAGTCTGGTTCCAATTGTCAAGAGGGAGGCTACGAGTTATTTGGGAGTCCTCCATTCTGGTTGGTGAAAAGCTCATGTAACATCTCTATACAGCAACTCTAGGAGCACAGCACTTGGCTCTGGAGAAAGCAGAGCCATCTGTCCTTGCAGCAAGAAACAGCTCTGAGCCTCAAAGTATAGGTTTGAGCTCTGGTTGTCTTCTACTGATTGAAATGGGCAAGCTACTTAACCACACTGCTGTTCCAACTCCTTACACACAAATGGGGAACAGCCCACGCACTGCATAGGTGAACTAACTCAGAGAACACGGAGCAAGGCTGCTGCTGCATGTGCTATAGACATTTAACAAACAGTCATTACCATCACAATCAGCCATTTGGTTTTCACATACTGCTTTGTACTTGAAAATCTTCTAAGGAAGACTTACAGCAAAGCTCTATGAAAATTGCTAGAGCTTTGTAGAGCCCCAAGAACACTCCTGTTTAAAAAAAAAATCCCAGAGGAAGTAACCTTAAGCACATATTTTATCCCCAAAGAGATGGAGGCTCCATGTTGGAGAACTCCAGGGTAACCTATTGGCCTTCTCATGCGCAGTTGGCAAGTTTAGTCTGCTAATGGGCTACCCTGCTGTCACCAGAACGAGGAGTCACAAGTGACATCCAGAAACTAGAGAAAGCAGAGTACCTAAATGTCTCACAGTACAAAATCAGGAAGTCCTTGAGTGGCATCCCCTGATAGAGGGTTCCACAGTTTCTGAGTCTTCCCAGAGAATGTCTTCTTCCTGATAGCTTGCTGCTGTTGCCAGTCTTAGAGGCAGTTTATGATTTCACTTTTCTTTACAGCTGAATAGAATTCCTGTGTGTGTGTGTGTGTGTGTGTGTGTGTGTGTGTGTGTATGCGTGCACATATTTTCATTATCCTTTCATCAGTTGGAGAACATTTAGGAAGAAAAATGAAATCATGAAATTTGTGGGTAAATGGATGGAACTAGAGGATATTATACTGAGTGAGGTAATCACAACCAGAAAGACCAGAAAAACACACACTGCACACTCTCTTCTGTTTGTGGATCCTAGCCACAAATCTTTAGATGTGTGTAACCTGGAGTAAGTGCAGGGACTAGAAAAGTAAAAAAGGGACTAGGGCAGGGGAAGCTGGGGTGTGGAGCAGGACACAGGTACTACAAAGGAGGAATGGGGAACTTTCTCTGGGGAAGGGGGAGACAAGAAAACCCTGAAGACAGAGCAGAAAGGAAGAGGGATAAAGAACACTAAGAATGACCTCTAAAGCCATAGGGAAACAGTGTATTTTTATTTTAAATACACATATATGTGTATGCATATACATATATAAATAATTTAAATGAAGTTGTGCCATTTGCAGTGATAATGCCCCCCACAAGAGCCATAGATTACCTAACAAAACCCCAGTGCCATCCATGGGATGCCTCACCTAGAGCTGTTGGTCAAAGGAATCCAAGTTTCCCAGTATAGTATATCCTATAGCCATTACTCTTGCTTGTCTCCCTGAACCTGAAGGTAAGAGCCTACTGCTGAAGACATTCACAGTTCAGATGCAGGAACTGGGACCTGGACACCTCTTCCCTGAGGACTGGCTCTCAAAGTACTGGAAGGTATTATGCATTAGCTCAAGGGCAAGAGCTTTGCTGAGGGGAGATGTGATTTGCCCAAGCTAGTTGATGGCAGAGTTAGGGCTCAACTCCATAGAGACTTCCTTCTACACTGTGGGCCAAAAGAGGGCTTGGGCTCAGCTGAGGAGCCCCAGGGTCCAACTTGTCCAGATAGGTTATCACCAATACCGCTGTCAACTCTGAGTATCAAGTGTCCATCAAGCAGCCAGGTGAGAGTGACATTTTTACAACCAACAGCTGTCCAATGAGATTCAGTGCCCACTCAATAGAAGGTAATTCATGCCTGGAATTGAAAAGCTAGCCAACTACCTGTGACTGGAGTCAAGCAGACCTGGTTTTTTAGCATGAGGTGGTCAAGGCTCAGTGTCTTGACTTATAAAATGCAGGTAATAACAGGATGTCTCATGAAGTCTTTCTGGGAGGATCAAGTAAGATGCTGTGCTGTGCTGTGTTTAATAGTCATTGGCACATAGGTAGTTCAATAAAGTATCCCTGCTCTCAACCATTATTGCAAGCACTCATCCACTCCTTTAAACTACTAGACTATTATTAGCTACTCAATAAATGCAAAGCTCTCTAAAACAAACTCATCGTTTAGTGCAAAGCATGAACTTGTTAGCTGCTCACCAGAATGTCCACCTTCCTTTCCACAAGCAATAGAAGCAGGAGGCCCAGCTAGGAACTTTGTGGACCAGAGCCTTTACCAGACCTTATGGAGCTCTGTGATTAAGCCCCCACTAATAGAATAGTTCAGACCTGGACCATACACACTGTATATGTATGTACACTCTCCTCTACATCCTTGCTTCACTCCTAAGGTGAACACAAAGGTTCAAGAAAAGACCACAGGAAATCCATTTTTATCATAGAATAAGTCAGTCTGGGAAAGCAGAGCAAAAAGAAGGATAGAATCTGAAGGTCTGGATGACTACAAGGAACCCAAGAACTTGCCATATACCCCTAAGACAATTTAACTTCCTGAATCCTTAATCCATACAAGGTTGGGCCTATTAGCTATAGTGGCTGAAAAGATGAACTTGTGGCGCTGGAGAGATGGCTCAGAGGTTAAGAGCACTGCCTACTCTTCCAGAGGTCCTGAGTTCAATTCCTAGCAACCACATGGTAGCTCACAACCATCTATAATGAGATCTGGTGCCCTCTTCTGGCCTGCAGGTATATATGCAGGCAGAACACTGTATACATAATAAATAAATTTTAAAAAAAGAAAAGATGAGCTTGTTATGCCAAAGTCACCCCTTTCTGCAGACTATGACTCACCTGAACATTTACAATGCTCCTAAACATATTCAACAGTAAGATCAAAGTCACAACTCAAGAAGTAAGTCAAACAATAGGAGCTCAAAGCAATGAAGGAAAAAATATTTAGATAGCTCTGTCTTACTGAAAAATCAGCTTCCACACTTCTTTCTTTCCTTCTCTTCTTTTCACTCCTCCCTACCCCTTCTTTCTTTTTTCCTTTCTTGACAGGATCATCTCTATCCCAGGCTGGTCTTGAACTTGCTATGTACCTAAGGCTGGCCTTGACCTCCTGACTCTCCTGCCTCTACCTCCCAAGTGCTAGGGTTGCAGGCGTGAGCTACCATACTCAACCTTTTTTGTTTGTTTGTTTTTGTTTTTTGTTTTTTGTTTTTTTTTCGAGACAGGGTTTCTCTGTGTAGCTTTGCGCCTTTCCTGGAACTCACTTGGTAGCCCAGGCTGGCCTCGAACTCACAGAGATCCGCCTGCCTCTGCCTCCCAAGTGCTGGGATTAAAGGCGTGCGCCACCATCGCCCGGCTCAACCTTTTTTCTACATGTCTTTCAACTCTTCCAATGTGACAGAAAAGTCAGAGATGTATAAAGTGGTCCAATTAGAAGGGAAGCATAAAAATAACTCAAAGCTTTTAAATTTGTGGCTTCAAAAGTCTTTATTTCAAGCAAAATATGAAAATGAAAAAAGAGAATATCTCACTGTTTTCAGAAGTCATCTAATCTGGTCCTTGAAGCTGAAGCCATCTTGGTAGATGATGTAAAAATGAAGACAGTTCAGTGGATATCTGGTTAAATTCTTACATTATAAACTTAGTGCTGCTACTGCAGAGTGGGGACACAATGGTGAGATGCAGACCCATGGCCATGTCTTCAGGAGGCTTAACTTCTAGTCAGGAGAAACAAAACGTACTGGAGTAACAAAAGTTGAATGGTACCTGTTGTCCGCTCTAACCAGTAACAATGAAGGTTTTACCAGCTAAGAGTCACTGAGTTTAACATAAGCTAGATACTGCCTGGCTTTGTCAAGTTCACACATGTGACCCTCACAACATCTCTGTGTGATAGTTATCATATTCCTCCTTCTGCATGTATGGAAATGATGCATTCGCTCATTGTCCAAGATCATGTAACCTTCCAGACTCAAGGCACTTGACACCAATGATAATTCTCTCAACATATGGAGGTGAAACATACAGAGAAAATGGAGAAAGAAGGCTCCCAACTTGCTGGGCAACCCCGTCCCTGGTACTGCTCAATTGGGAAAAGCAAGGAAACAGGACATCTAGCCAAGCAGGGCCTGATCGTCACTGAGTTCTCATGGTAGGGCTGGGCACCATAAGGAGTGTTCACACCTCCACCGTTCAAGCGGGCCTGATCGTCACTGAGTTCTCATGGTTGGGCTGGGTACCATAAGGAGTGTTCACATCTCCACTATCCAAGCAGGGCCTGATCGTCAGAAGTTCTCATGGTAGGGCTGGGTACCATAAGGAATGTTCACATCTCTGCAGTCCAAGCAGGGCCTGATTGTCACTAAGTTCTCATGGTAGGGCTGGGTACCATAAGGACTGTTCACACCTCCACCATCCAAGCAGGGCCTGATCGTCACTAAGTTCTCATGGTAGGACTGGGTACCACAAGGAGTGTTCACATCTCTGCTGTCCAAGCAGGGCCTGATCGTCACTGAGTTCTCATGGTAGGGCTGGGTACTATAAGGAGTGTTCACACCTCCACTGACCAAGCAGCTCGGGAATTAAGAATAAAACATAGAATACAGGACAACCCAAGTGAAAACCTTTGGCTCCTTAAGAGCCTAGGATAGAAAAAGGGCTATCCCTAACAGAGAAGTAGACTCCCTTGTTTTGTTTGTTTGTTTATCTATTTATTTATTTGTTTTTCAAGACAGGGTTTCCCTGTGTAGCCCTTGCTGTCCTAGAACTAGCTCTGTAGACCAGGCTAGCCTTGAAATCACAGAGCTCCACCTGCCTCGGCCTCCCAAGTGCCAAGATTAAAGGAGTGTGCCATCACCTAACTGTTCCCTTGTTTTTTAATGACCGACTAAAAACCACCTAGCTGTTCCCTTGTTTTTTAATGACCGACTAATATCAAGCTTTTTGTCTCTTCTATTTCTGATAAAGGATACCAGTATCAGATTTGGTGATTATTCATTCACATCTCTTCTTCCCTCAGGCAGAAATATACTCCTTTGACCTACCAACTCTGGGATTGGTTATATGGCTTGATTCGGTCAAAAGAATGTTACAGGCATGACAAGAAGCAAGTCCTTAAACTTCCATAGTCTGCCTTGGCACTTGTGTGCTGACATCCACAGAGAACAATGTGAACTCTCAGTAGCAGCTACCCCTTTAACTAGGTTCCAGAATGCACTCTTGAGCAGACTGAAGCCAGCCTACAGGTCACTGGTTCTCAACCTGTGGGTTGCAACCCCTTTGACAACCCTCTATCTTCAAAAAAACATTTACATTATAATTCATAACAGTAGCAAGATTACAGTTATGAAGTAGCAATGAAAATAATGTTATGGTTGGGGGGCATATGAGGAACTGTCTTAAGGGTCACAGCATTAGGAAGGTTGAGGACCACCACTCTAGACGATCAGCCTGAAGCTGAGCATCTTGCTCAATCCCTGCAGACACATCTGTGCTGAGTGTGGAAAACCACCGCTCCCTTTGGGCATGGAATCTCCCCCAAAGACCTAGGAACTGGTCTTTGCTTCCCATGCTGTTCAGAGGTGGGGAAACCTTTGAGAAGACAGGCACAAGAGAAGGACGCTGGGTCACTGGGGCATGCCTCTGAAGGAGATATCGGGACACTAGGCTCTCCTTGTTTTTGCTTCTAGGTGCCACAAGGTAAAGCAGGTCCCTCTACTCTATATTCCCACCATGAAGTACCATGCCACCACAGTCTCAGTGTAATAAGGCCTAGTCTCAGAAACTCTAAGTCAAAAATATAAACTTTTCCTCTTTTTAAGTTGATTTATTTCACAAATTTGCCACAAGGGCAGAAGCAACTAACACAGGCACTGAGCCTTGGGACAGTTTGTGATGCTGCATTATCGCAATGGCAGCTAACGGATGCGTCACCAGGCATTTTCTATTGACTGAAACACTAAATTACAGGTATAAATTCAGGTGTCTAATGTTTTAACTTTCATCTTGAATTTCACTTACGTGTATGCATCCTGTCACCCTAACAGCTGCTTCTCAATTACATGCACAAAGATGCTGACAAGTCAAAACAGAGTCCTATGCTCTCGGTGAAGAGACGGCCCATCTTGACAGTAAAACATCTACGCTACATCTCCTCTGAAGATGCAAGTTTGGAAAGAGAAAGGGTAATCACTTTTGGGGACAGAGTTACATTAAATACACCTTTCAGTTGGGAACAAGCCTAGCTATGAGGAACCAATATCTACAGGCTCGGGGGTCTACCACAGCCCTGTGGTAACTGACCAGGCGTCAGTCCAGCCTGTTTTGTTTTCTGTTTCTCACCCCTCACATTTGTAATGAACCAGTAAAATCCATGCAGAACTTCACAAAACTGCTGGAGAAAATGCTGAACGAATGTATAGGTCCTTAGAGTCTGGAAACAAGCATTATTTTAAATATAAGTTATATATGATCTTTTTCACTCCTGCTTTAAAATAAAATACCAAATGTATTAGATGAGTCAAATGAATTGGTCAACATTTTTATTTATAGACTTTTAAAAATAGAATCTTTAAGGAAAAAGTAAGCAAGCTACATCTACAGAGAACTGAAGTAGCAATGTGATTCTTCTCAGATCCTTCCGTGGCTTTCAATGTGGTCTTTGAGCTGCCTGGTGTTTACATAAAAGCCCAGCAGAAACTAACCGTAATGAAGCCGCATTATGTCCCACATCCTCAGTTGAGGTTGGACTTACTTTCACTCCATGTGGTGACATCACCTGACTGACAGGTCCTCGTGTGCAGGCCCAGACTATCCTTTCCTTTACACTCCACCCCACCCTCACTCCCTCTGCCCAGCCCTGTCTGCCCCTACTTCCTTAGTCAAGTGTCTCCTTCACCCCTACGCCACAGAGGTCCGTCAGAGATGCCTTCACCCAAGCAGACCACACTCGCGAAGCCCTCACTTCAGACAGGCCTCTCAGCCTCTGTCTCCTCACTCTTTTAGTTTTCCTCACCTTCCAACTGTTGAAATTAATTTACTATACTATGCTTTCCCAGCTTCTCTGTGAGCCCCAGGACTTTGGCTGTGTAGTTCACTGCTCTATCCTCAGATCCTGGATAGTGCCTGCACAGCTGACACTCAGCAAACATTTACTAAGAAAGAATTGGGAGTCTAGATGCTGCAGCATGGGAAGTAGAAAAAAAAAACACTTAATACTTATTAAATCAACATGTTTGTTGGAATATTTCAAAATATAGATGCCACTAGTGAGGGAAAAGGTTTCAGCAAAGGGGCTTGGGTGGGGGGGAAGGTTGGAAATCACTTGACTAGGAGAACCCAGTACACTCTACAATGAGGGAAACTGCTAACATGTATCTTATAGGACTGAAAATAATTTCAGTGGGAAATGACTGTCAAGTGCAGCATTTAGAGCAGTCTCTATAACAAGTGAACTGCTCAGCCACTACCAAGTTTCTCAACACAGCCTGTCCCGGGATTTCCTAAGGAGCTTCCAGCATCTGAGAATGTAACATTTCCAAGACTATTATTAAAGAGGTGCATAGCACTTAAAGGGGAGGGCATGGCATTTTGTTAACTTAACAGTTTGTTCTTGGATTCTTCATAAGAGCACTATAAATCCTTTCACAACAAACAATACACAACGTGTCTCCTGTTTTTCCAGCACTTAGTGGTTGGAGGATGAGAAAAGCTGTTTTCTGTTTATGTATAGTTTAATATAGTTCTCCAGACCCTTGAAATGCATGATCTTATGTCTAATCACATGACCTAATATCTCAAAAGCTTAAATCTACATAAACAACACTAAGTTACGGTTGGTATACTTTGAAACCACAACAATTTGTGTAGGGAATGTTTTAATATTCCATGGATTCCTAGGACCACTCAGTATGACTTGTACAAACATAACTCAAAACTTCCAGGGAAATCAAAGTCCATCAAAAGTATAATTCTTCTCCCGAGACATAAGCACATAGGTTATTTTGGTAACTATTCCTTCCACTGTACTGTAGAAACATGAAGAGGATTAAAGAGTCTGAAGAATTTGTGGTGCTGGGAGTATCAGCACAGAAGAGGGATCAGAGACAGAACAACCTTATCTATGAACACTTATGGACTGTTCCCAGTTGGCAGGCTCTTCATATACACACTCTTATAGAATCTTCACAGTAAGAAGGGAGTCCTATTTCCATCCTCATCAGACCAAGGCTGGGGTCTCAGGGAATTACAATGCTTTACAAAAGTTACATGCTAGTTGGGAATCTAAGGGTAGCATCCAAAATCATCCACAGCCCAGTGCCAACCCAGTTCCTGCAGAGAGACGGATCAACAAAACACTCACCCGCTAACACCCAATCGATGTGTTGTCACAGGACACCCTGAGGTTTGCATGGACTCTTGTCCCATTTTTGAGAGGCATAGGAGGGGACACTGAGTGCTTCTATAACTTAACAAAGGAATAGACAAGATTCCCACGGAGGTAACCTGGCTGAAGAATCCTCGAGCTCACAGCTGTTCTCTTCCCTTCTCACTCATTCTCACTTCCAAACACTTCACTGCTTCATCCACAGAATCAGTAACTGGACTAGATCACCCGTAAGTCAGTCTAGCTGGATCTAGTTAAGAGATCTAGCTCTTTAAACAATAGACTGCTCAAAGGATCTGATCAAGGAAAGTGTGCAGGACAGTGTCTCTAAGGAAAGAAATGCTACCGCCAATACAGATGTTCCTAAGCTGAGGGCAATTACACCCCAAAAAGCTATCACACATGAAAAATACCATGCAGATAAAACTCAATCCATCTTAGTGAGCCACGGTGGCACTCTGTAGGGTATATGTTTCCCCTTGGGACCATGTGGCTTATAGAGCCAGGCTCATCACCACTCTGCCTGGCATCACTGGAAGTGTTTATAGCCATGTCTCTCAGTTTACCCAAAGTGTATAAATAGTCTATCTACAGATTTCCCTGCCTTTGCGTTACTTCCATGTCATCTGCCACATGTACAGAACCAGGGGCTGAAAGAGCATACAGGATGCATCCAGTCAATGAGTTATGAAGCAGTAAGGTGCATTGGTCTTATGTCCAGATGTGCTCCTGTGCCAGCTGTTGACTGCCTAATGACAGAATGACATGACACAAAGTATGCTCTCTGTGGATATCAGCAGGAAGTGCCAAGCAGAGAGGGCTCAAGCATATGGCCAGAGAACCCTGAGTTTTCTTATCATGTTTACATCTAGATGCCATTATATACCACTGACTCAAAATTTTAAAATAAAGAGCATGAACATAATGGAATGACTTTACCTTTGAAGACCCAAAGCAAAAGAGAACTTACATAACACTGGGTATTTACCCCCTTTAGGTATTTACCTAATGATATCCACACACACAACTTCTTTTGAGATTTGGATCTTCAAAAGTAAATAAGTATCAATGAAGAAAACTTATTAGCATCTTTCAATAATCAATAATCAATAGCTATAATCATCTTAGGATCAACACACCACACTATTGTTTCCATTGTTCCATTTCCATGGTGGCATGCTTACATGTGGGTTCCTGAAGAGTTTCTCTCTGAAGCTTGAACACCCTTTCTACCAGATAGAGAAGTCAAACTATTTCCCTAGCTGTGTAAGGCATTCCCAGTGGAAGTTCAGTCTTTGTGAAGGGCAGCTTGGTGTGGAAGAGCCTTCTATTAAAATGCAAACACCAAGATGCCTAGCTAGTACAGGAGGGAGCACAACAGTTTCTAAAATGCAAACAAAGCCAAGTGCTGGGCCTTACACCTGTTGTCTCAGCTACTCAGGAGGCTGAGGCAGGGGGAACATTTGTATCATCTTAGGTGACATAACGTGATTCTGTGTGGGAAAAATGGCAAGTATTTTAAAGAGTTTCATAATTGGGGCTGTAAAGAACAGGTTGTGGATACACCGTGATGCTGTCCCTTCCTTCCACAAACACTTCACTGGCATGTCCGTGGGACTAGTTACTTGGCCTGTGTCCTGGCTCCCTCTTTCATCAAATAGGAACATGACTGCACAGTGTATACTGAAGACTACCAGAAGGCACTTTATAAATACTAGTTATACAGGATGTCAGAACTGCTCGAGTGTGAGGATTTCGGAGATGGTTCGATCAGGATTCACAATCCAGTTTTCTGCTTCAGCTTGTTTCTTCTACCGAGTCCCCAGCCTTCTTTATGCCAAATAACCTCACAAGAAAAATGAGGGATGAAAAAGATACACTTCTGCTTAGATTGTGTAGGCCTCTGCATGTGCTGGAGTACCAAACATTGTAGGCAAGGCAAGAAATAATTCCAGTAAACTCTATCCTCAATCTGGAAAAAGCACAAATTTTTATTCCAAAAGGTAAAAATGAAATGAATTTCCCTTTTACTTCCCTCCCCCGTTTTTGTAAAGCTATTTTTCCTATTCCCTAAATATAAACTGTCCTGTACCAATTGGATATTTGTGTATATGTGCCATAAACATTCAAACCCATAACATGCATACTTCCAAGCCTAGTTTTAAGGATGTTACCCACAGTCCAAAGGCACTTTGCAAATCACTCTTCTCATAGCAGAGTACTGCTGGGTTTTCTCATGCTGTTTCTGAAAGTACTTCTGGAAGAAGAGAACAGGATGATGACAAGACTCTGTTCTTAGACAGGAGCTGGATTTTGGAGGGGAGAAAGTGTCCACAGTAAGGGACACAGCCATGACAGACAGGAGCAGACACTACAAGAAACAGGGAAGGACTGATTATAATACTGACCTTCATAAGATGAAGAGGTTTTCTGTACTGAAGAAAAGTATTTTTACTATACTCTAACAAAGCAAAAACATCTTAGTTCATATCTCACTAGATACAGTACTTAATTAACTACCATGATAACATATTATGCTCCAATTTGGAAAGCAATACTTGCATGATGGGCAAAATGACTGCTTCACATGTGGGTTGGGAAAGTAATGAAATGGCATAGTTTCCAGAACAAGGTGATGGATGAATTCCGAACTGAGAGCCTGGGGAATTAACCCAAGCTTTGTACAGCCTACTACTTTAGACCTCCTTAGTGGGAAAAAAATAATACTACATGTGTAAAACCCTTAGGAAATTGATTATTCAGATTAAGAAATGAAAAGAAAAAATTATAAACTAGTCATACCAAAACATTAGAAAGTCAAAATCCCAAAAAGGGCCTGTGTGTATATTAACAGCTGGACATATTGCTAATCTCTGCTTGGAGCTGTGCACGTTCATGAATTTTCATGACAATAATTTGCATTAAAATCACTTTCTGTAGGTAGAAAGATAAACCAGCCTTCCCTCAAGCACAGGTGATCAAATTCAATTTGTAATTATTAATATTTCAAAAGAATTACTTTCAGCTTCATATGTCTTTGTTGGTAATGTCATATCAAGTCTTACAACTGTCGAATTTGCAAATGCCTCTCTTTCACATATGAGCATCAAATCCTAGGACATTTCAGGTTTTTTAATACATGGACTAACGTCACAGATTCTTTTATTAATGACACTTTGTTGTCACCATCTTTCATTTTATGTATATTCATGCCAAGTAAACCAGGAAACTTCAACGAGGAGAATCTTTGGAAGGGCATTTGTACTTGCTTATCTGTATTACTGAGGATATTCCTAACGGAGGACCAAGGAAGGGCACTTGTACTTGCTTACCTGTATTACTGAGGATATTCCTAACGGAGGACTAAGGTGAGGAGTGAACCCTCCACTTAGAATTTTACACAGCCACCGACTGACCGACCGACTTCTGGCTCCACACTTCAAACCACTCCCCATGACAGATATCGCAGTTCACATTTACACTTCAACGCTACCTCTGACCCTAGCTTTTGTGAAATGACCCTAGGTGAGCTGGACAATGGCCACAGTTCCTGGAGAGCAAGCCTCACCAGAGGACGGCCTGGGAAACTAGATACAAGGTGACCACGAACTGCATCGACATGTCCCACCAAAGCCAACTGAAGGTGGCCCCAGTTCGTCTTCTCCTTAGTTGTCCCTCAGAACCACTCTCAACGCCAATGCTACTGAACCTACGAAGAAATCTGACAAGTTGAGTGCAGAAAAATACTGAGAGGGCTGCCCAAATCTTTTTCCAGCTGTACAAATTCCACCCCTGTGAGTGCATGGCTGCACATGTTGTTGGGCTTCCCCAGCGCCTCAAGTAGTGCTGCATGGGCCCAAGGACGTATTCAAAAACTGGCACACACAAAAAATGAGTTGTTCAAGGAGAGGCCTTGGGGCTGAGCATTGGCACCACAATAAATCTGTCCTTGGGGCCCCTCTAATTTATCTCATCCCTCTATACCTGGTCTCTTCAAATACATTTCACTGCATTAGGGATAAGAGGTACTGCCTTAATTACTAGCATGTAAGAAGTATTAAAAACATGTGGGGTAATTCTCACAACCATGGGCATCAACCATTGATGTTAGGGAAAGAAAAGGAAGGAGAAAGAAAATGAGAATGAACGTGTGTCTACACGCACATACAAACATACGTACAGACAGACATATGGATTCACATACACATATATTACTTAGATGTATTATATTAGAGAGGTAATAATTAGTTTTTGCATATCTGGAGTTTTGCTTCCCATGGCTTCAGCTACCTACAGTCAACAGCAGTTTAAAAATGTCAAATAGAAAATTATATTAAAAAACTATTCACAAATTTAAAATTGATTCTAAATAGCATGATGAAATCTTTTGTGGCCCTGCTCTGTCTTACCTGGAGTCTGAACCATCCCTTTGTCCAGGTGCCCACTCAGTATGTACTACCCACGCATCAGTCTTAGTAATTAGCCTAACGGTCCAAGTATCAGTTATTTTACTTAACTGTAACAGCCCAGAGTCAAAGCATAGAGATGTTAACAATTCAGACATGCCAAGAAAAGTGATATCTTTAAATGAAAGGTCAAAGTTCTCAACTGAATAAGAAACTATGAAAGGAGAAAGAAATGTGTATAATAGTAAATGCCCAGCTAAGATGGAAAAGCACTAAGTCAGGTAAGGTAGAAAACATGAACAGAGTATGTTCTGACCGATGGCGATACAAAGAAAAATAGTGTGCATATGTGTATATATATAAATATTACCCACATATATTCATGTGTAGATAACTATACATCTAGACACTATTTTTATGGAAATATGAGTATATAACCTCTCTCTCTGTATACACACATTGGACATTATCCATGGTTTCAGGCACCTACTAGGTCTTGGAATATAATTCCCACAGACAGAGTACAATATACATGCCATTTACACACATTGTATATATAGTAGTTACATATATTGTATATGCGGTATTCCTCACTGATCCCTATATATATGGTCCACCTTGGAAAAAAGTCACGGTTTATCCTGGCAGACAATAAGCAGTTCTTTTCCTTGGGGGTCAGTGGGTGAGCCAGACAAGGGACAGTACCTATCAGAAGACTGTCAGTGTTCTGCAATGCTGGGCAGAAGATGTACATTTAGTGATCCAAGTCAGTATATTTGTCTCCTGCCAAAAGACTTCATCCTTAATGTGAATATCCATTATCTGGTCCTTGTTTGCAGATGGCCTTTTTAAAACCAGTGAAAACTACTGCGGTATCCCAAGATTTCAGTACTTTCTGTAAGGAGAAAATTAATATGCGTGTGCGTGTGCGTGTGCGTGTGTGTGTGTGGTGTGGCAGTGTGCATGTCTGTGTAATGTGTATATGTGTGTGTATGGTGTGGCAGTGTGTATGTGTACATGCATGTGTGTGGTGTGGCGGTGTATATGTAGAGTGTATGTGTGTGTGTGTGTGTGTGGTGTGGTGTGGCAGTGTGTATGTCTGCGTAATGTGTATATGTGTGTGTATGGTGTGGCAGTGTGTATGTGTGCA